>PVKV010012832.1:0-63866 GCA_004027835.1 Alouatta palliata | reverse complement strand
TCCTGGGTTCAAGCAATTCTCCTGCCTCAGCCTCCCGAGTAGCTGGGACTACAGGCACGTGCCACCATGCCCAGCTAATTTTTGTATTTTTAGTAGAGACGGGCTTTCACCATGTTGACCAGGATGGTCTCGATCTCTTGACCTCGTGATCCACCCGCCTCGGCCTCCCAAAGTGCTGGGATTACAGGCGTGAGCCACCACGCCCAGCCTGTAGCATTATTTTTTAAAAATTTTATTCATCATAAGATTGAGCATCTTTTCACATGTTTGAGTAACTTTTTTGTTTTTTGTTTTTTGAGACAGTCTCGCTCTGTCGCCCAGGCTGGAGTGCAGTGGTGCGATCTCTGCTTACTGCAACCTCTGCCTCCTGGGATCAAGCAATTCTCCTGCCTTGGTCTCCCAAGTAGCTGGAATTACAGGTGCACATCATCATGCCTAGCTAATTTTATTTTTACTTTTGTAGAGACAGGGTGTCATTATGTAGTCCAGGCTGGTCTTGAACTCCTGGACTTAAGCCATCCTCTTGCCTCTGCTTCCCAAAATGCTGGGATTATAGGCGTGAGCCACTGCTCCCAGCCTGTGTGTTTTTTCTAATAGATTTTGTTATTTAGAGCAGTTTTCAATTGACAGCAAAATTGAAAGGAAGGTACAGAGAGTCCCATGTACCCTCTACCTCTCACATGCACAGCCTCCCCTACTATCTGTGACAGCTGATGAACCGGCATTGACTTATCACTGACACCAGAGCCCATCATCCACATTCGGGTTCATGCTTGGTGGCAGACATTCTGTGGGTTGGGATAAATGTACAATAGCATGGATGTACCACTATAGTGTCACACAGGGGAAATTCACTACACTAAAAATCTTCTATACTCCGCCTACTCATTCCCACATCCTGGCAACCGCTGATCTTTTTCCCGTCTCCATAGTTTTGCCTTTTCCAGAAAGTTCTATAGTTAGAATTGCATGTAGCCCTTTCGAATTGTCTTCTTTCACTTAGTAATATGTCTGGCCTATAGCTCATTTCTTTTTCCTTTCCTTCCTTTTTTTTTTTTTGCCCAGGCTGGAGTACAGTGGTGTGATCATAGCTCACTCCAGCCTTGACCTCCTAGGCTTAAGCAATCCTCTCACTTCAGCCTTCTGAATAGCTGGGACTACAGGTGCACACCACCACACCCAGCTAGTTTTTAATTTTTTTGTAAAAACAGGATCTCACTATGTTGCCCAAGCTGGTCTCGAACTCCTGGACTCAAGAGATTCTCCCTTGGCCTCCCAAAGTGCTGGGACTACAGGCATAAGCCACTGCGTCTGACCCTTATTTCTTTATATTTTATTTTATTTATTATTATTTTTCTCATTCTTGCTGTCATCATACCCATTTATTTTTATTTTTATTTATTTATTTTTTGAGATGGAATCTCATTCTCTCAGCCATGCTGGAGTGCAGTAGTGTGATCTCAGCTCACTGCAACCTCCGCCTCCCTGGTTCCAGCAATTCTCCTGCCTCAGCCTCCCAAATAGCTGGGATTATAGGCACATGCCACCATGAGCTAATTTTTGTATTTTTAGTAGAGACGGGGTTTTGCCATGTTGGCCGGGCTGGTCTCGAACTCCTGACCTCAGGTGATCTGCTGGCCTTGGCCTCCCAAAGTGCTGGGATTATAGGCCTGAGCCACTGCACCCAGTCTCTCATTTCTTTTTAATGCTGAATGATATTCCATTACCTGGATGCAACATGGTCTATTTGCCCATTCACCTACTGAAAGATGTCTTCCTTGTCTCCAAGTTTTCACAATTATAAATAAGGCTGTTGTAAACATCCATGTGCAGATTTTTGTGTGTACACAAGTTTTCAACTCTTTTGGATAACCATCAAAGAGACTGATTGCTGGGTCATATGGCAAAGGTATATTTAGTTTTGTAAGAAACTGCTAAACTGTCTTCCAAAGTAGCTGCACCATTTTGCATTCCCAGCAGCCATGAATGGGCATTCCTGTTGCTCCATGACCTCACCAGCATTTGGTGGTGTCAGTGTTCTGGCTTTTCGCCATTTTAACCTATGTGTATTGGTATCTCACTGTTGTTTTAATTTGCATTTCCCCACTTTGCTTGTTTTCGATCTTTATATAAACATCATGACATTGCATGGAGTTTTTTCAAGCTATCTAGTTCCTTCAACCTTGTTTCTGAGAATTATGCCGCTGAAGTAGGTAGCTGTATTTCACTCTTGTTCTTTGCTGCATACTGCTCCATGGTCTGAATAGCCCACATTTTTTTAAACATCATGAACATTTGGATTGCTTCCCATTAATATGGTTTGGCTGTGTCCCCACTCAAATCTCATCTTGAATTGTAGCTCCCATAATTCTGTGTTGTGGGAGGGACCCGGTGGGAGATAATTGAATCATAGGGACAGTTTCCCCCATATCGTTCTTATCATAATGAAGAAGTCTCAAGAGATCCGATGGTTTTATAAGGAAAAAGCCTTTCACTTGGGTCTCATTCTCTTTTGCCTGCCACGATGTAAGATGTGCCTTTTGCCTTCCTCATGATTGTGAGGCCTCCCCAGTCAGGTGGAACTGAGTCGATTAAACTTCTTTTTCTTTATAAATTACCCAGTCTCAGATATGTCTTTATCTACAGCATGGAAATGGACTAATACACCAATCTTCTAATAATATAAGCAATGACATTATAAGCAATTTAATTTCATGTATATTTTCTATTACACATTTGTATAAAATTTTCTGTGGTAAGAAACCAGAATGGAACTGCTGTGTCATTTGCACATCCTCATCTTTACTAAGTAATTTCAAAGCAGCAGTAATACTTTCCACATCTACCAGCAGAGCGTATGTGTTCCAGTGGAGTGCATCTCTGTCTGCTCAGCTTTGGTACTGGGAGATAGCAACTGTGGTTTTAACTTTCCTTCCTTGACTACTACTAAACTGAGCAGCTTTCATTTGTTTATTTGTAATTTAGATGCCCTCTTCTGAATGTTCCTCCCTGAATTGTTCTTGATTTTTCTTTTTTTTTAGAGAGGGTCTCTCTCACCCAGGCTGGAGTGCAGTGGCATGATCATAGCTCACTGTAGTCTCGACCTCCCAAGTTCAAGCGATCCTCCCACCTCAGCCTCTCAAGTAGCTGGGACTGCAGGCACATGCCACCACGCCCAGCTAATTTTTGTATTTCTTCTAGAGATGGGGCCTCACTATATTGCTCAGGCTGGTCTCAAACCCTTGGGCTCAAACAATACACCCACCTCAGCCTCCCAAAGTGCTGGGATTACAAGCATGAGCCACCGTGCTCCACATGTTCCTGATTTTAAGGGGGCCACTTTTAATATCCCACTCTAGCATGACACGCATTTTTAAGTAGAAAGCTTCTTATCAAATTAAGGAAGTTTGTATCTATCCTTGTTGTTCAGTCCTGAATGGGTGTTCAATTTTATCACAGCTACTTTCTGCATCAATTGATATAAGAAATATTTTGTTTTCATTTCTCCTTTACTCTGTAAATATTTAAAGTACAATTATAGATTATCTATTGTTGAAGCTTGCTTAACATTTGTACCTCACAAAGGGTGAGATTGGTCTGTAATTTCTTTTCCCATGCTTTCTTTGTTGAGTTTGCAGAGTTTGAATATCAAAATATTCTTGGCCTCAAAATCATTTGCAGATGTTGCTTCTTTTTGTTTTGTCTGGAGGAGTTTAGGTAATACTTGAATTTACTGCTGCCTGATAATACCAGCTAGGTCTAGCATTTTCTTGGTGAGAAGCTTTGTAACCACTCATCCAATGTATTAAATTTCTACAGTACCATTTGGATAGTCTCTATCTGCTGGAGATTGTTCTATGAATGTGTCCACTGTGTGCGAAGTTTTTTTTTTTTTTTTTTTTTTTGAGACGGAGTTTCGCTCTTGTTACCCAGGCTGGAGTGCAATGGTGCGATCTCGGCTCACCGCAACCTCCGCCTCCCGGGTTCAAGCAATTCTCCTGCCCCAGCCTCCCAAGTAGCTGGGACTACAGGCACGTGCCACCATGCCCAGCTAATTTTTCTATTTTTAGTAGAGACGGGGTTTCACCATGTTGACCAGGATGGTCTCGATCTCTTGACCTCATGATCCGCCCGCCTCGGCCTCCCAAAGTGCTGGGATTACAGGCGTGAGCCACCGCGCCCGGCCTGTGCGAAGTTTTTAAATACACTGTGATAGTTATTCCCAATATTATCTTATTTTCTTTATAAACTCTGCTACATCTGGAGTTATATTTCTTTTTTCTTCTTAATATTATTCAATGGCATATTCTGTTTCTTTTTTTTTTTATTTTTGAGATGGAGTTTCGCTCTTGTTACCTAGGACTGGAGTGCAATGGCGTGACCTCCGCTCACTGCAACCTCTGCCTCCCAGGTTCAAGCAATTCTCCTGTCTCAGCCTCCCAAGAAGCTGGGATTATAGGTACACACCACCACGCCTGGCTAATTTTTTATATTTTTAGTAGAGACAGGGTTGGCCAGGCTGGTCTTTTTGTCTGCAATCTTAGCAGATTTTATTCATTTTACTCTTTTTATTGTAGTTTATTTTTAACATTACAAATTAAAATTTAATTTAAAGTAAAATAAAGTTTATTAAAATTAAATGTTAATAAAAATAAAATTTAATTGTATTTAAAATACATAAAATTAATAAAATAAAAAATTAATGTAATAAAAATAAGTAATTAAATATAATCAAACTGGCTGGGTGCAGTGGCTCATGCCTGTAATCCCAGCACTTTGGGAGGCCAAGGTGGGCAGATCATGAGGTCAGGAGATTGAGACTAGCCTGATCAACATGGTGAAACCCAGTCTCTACAAAAATACAAAAATTAGCTGGGCGTGGTGGTGCACACCTGTAATCCCAGCTACTCAGGAGACTGAGGTGGGAGAATCACTTGAACCTGGAAGGCAGAAGTTGTAGTGAGCCAAGATCACACCACTGCACTCCAGCCTGGACGGCAGAGCAAGACTCCATCTCAAAAAATAAATAAATATATCTACATAATTAACCTAATCTTTATTTAAATTAACATTTAAAAGAAGCAATTAAATGTTTAAATGCTTGTTAACACTTAAAGCAATTCTACTAAAATTAATTTTAGTAAAATTAAAAAGATTTCTAACTTTGGCTACTTCGATCTTCTGTCTTTCATTTTCTTCTCTAATTTAGTTAATTCTACTGTTTTTCATTTATTTCCTTCCATTCTTCTGTGTAATTCTGCTGTTCGTTTTCTAATTTCCTGAGTGGGACGCTTAGCATATTTTTCTGTGCCATTTCTTCTCCTTTAGGATAAGCGTCTTAAGTTTTCAAGTCCCTCTAGTGACACATCAGCTGCATCCCGTGGCTTCTGAGCTGGGGGTCTGAGTTCCAAGGAGTCATGAAAGCAGCTTGAAAATGTTTTCTTGGGAAACCAAAACTGTCTGTGTCTATACAACGGGCGGCGGGCATAAAAGAGAAAACTTCTCCGTGTGGGAAGGCCACTCTGTTCTCCTCCATTCTCTGCAGTGAATTTGGAAAGAACTGACATTTTGTCTACTTTAGCAAAGTATCCGTGCACTGAGGAGCTGGAAGCAAGAACGAGATGCCTCAGATCCTAAACAGGGAATCCAGCCATTTCCTGAAGACAAAACAGGCACGTGGAAGTGAGTCCCTTTGACTTTGGACTCAAGTATCTCCAGGCACATGGCTAAAAGACCAAACATGGCACAAACAAATCTCATGTGGGAAGACAGCCCTCAGGGGCAGAAGTCACTGGGCCTGCATTTTTGCACGTGGTTTAGACTATTCTCTGACCGTTCCCCCTGCATCCCAGGCTCCTCTGCACAGAGGAGGGGGTGCATGGCCTGTGCTAGCTTGGAGGAGGAGGGGCCTGGGGCAGAGAGCCCCGGGGAAAGAGCATAGGCAGAGAACACGGACTCCAAGGTGGTAGGTACCCAGGTCTGCTCTCTCTAGGGGGAGGATTGGGAGGGTCTTGTCACATGAGAACACACCGGCTTTGCCTTTCCGGCAGAAGAAAGGAGAAGACTGACGGATGGGCCTGATTCATTCTCATCCATGTGCCGCCATCCATCAATATCCTCAGGGAGTTGGTTCTTGGACTTCCACTGATATCAAAATCCGAGGATGCACCCATCCCTTATATCAAACCATGCAGTATTTGCATATGACCCGTGCATATCCTCACATACAATTTAAACCCTCTCTACATTACGTGTAATACCTAATACAGTGTAACTGTTTTGCCAATTGTTGACACACATTGTCATTTTTTGTTTGTTTAGAGACAGGGTCTGACTGTCACCAAGGCTGGAGTGCAGTGACTCCATTATAGCTCACTGCAGCCTCCAACTCCTGGACTCAAATGATCCTCCCCCCTCAGCCTGCTGAGTAGCTGGGACTACGGCCATGCATCACCGTTTCTGGCTAATTTTTTTGAAGTTAATTTTTGTATAGACAGGGTTTCACTATGTTCTCATGCCTCAACCTCCCAGCATCTGGGATTGCAGGCATGTGCCACCATGCCTGGCTATTTTTTTTTTTTTTTTTTTTTTTTGTATTTTTAGTAGAGATGGGTTTTCACTATGTTGGCCAGGCTGGCTTCGAACTCATGACCCCAAGTGATCTGCCCACCCCGACCTCCCAAAGAGCTGGGATTACAGGCATGAGCCACCTCGCCTGGCCAACTTTAGGATTTGAAAGAATGGCATCACGGGTTTCCACTGCCCGCTGACATAGCCCTACATTCACTTTTCATCCTCAACTCTCCAGCCTTCTGCTCCATGAAGGCCAGTCCTGGTGGCCTGCTGGGATGAAGCCTTTTTCCATCACATGGCTGAGATGACCCAAAATGTAAAATTCCCAAACGTGCCCTCAACCATCTCCATGGCATCTGCAGCTTGCCTGAGAGCTGGCCTCCAGCAACTCCATGGAGGACCTGGGACTCCAGTTCCCACTTACTGTTATGAATCTCTGCTAAATGCAGAGGTTCATGCTTGTAATTCCAGCGCTTTGGGAGGCTGAGGCAGGGGGATTGCTTGAGCACAGGTATTCGAGGCTGCAGTGAGCTGTGATCGCATCACTGCACTCCAGCCTGGGAGACAGAGAGAGACCCTGTTCCAGGAAAAAAAAATCTGAGTCTGACTCTCGTGTGGAAAACTAACTCTGATCATCCTTTGCCTTCTTAACTTCCTCACGTCTCGTGAGTAGTTTGTCTTTTTCAGTCTTCCTTAGTATCTGTCCTTAGCATCCCTCACAAAGACACCGCCATTGCCCTCTCTCCTTTCTACACCTCCAACTTTCACAAGCAATTCCACCTGGAGGCAGCCCCATTTCCAGTTCTACAAACTATTCAAACTCTGCCTTCTGTGCACATGAACTGCATGCATTTCCCACAGCTGCCTTCACCAAGTACCACAGACGGAGTGACCTCTGCCACAGAAACTTACTGTTTTCACAGTTCTGGAAGCCAGAAGAAGTCTGAAACCGAAGTGTGGGTGGGGTTGGTTCCTTCTGAAGGTTTAGCCCAACACAGTAAGGCCGAACATCCACACCGAGGTTTGCAGTGCGAGAAAGGATGCCATGCATTTGTAGGTGCTGAGCAAGAAGAATCACGCAGCCCACGCTTCAGAGCTGAACTCCTGGCTGGGCAAGGTAGCTCATGGCTGTAATCCCGGCACTTTGGGAGGCCAAGGTGAGTGGATCACTTGAGCCCAGGAGTTTAAGGCTAGCCTGGGCAACATACTAAGACCCTGTCTCTACAAATCATTAAAAAATTAGCCGAGCGTGGTGGCACACTCCTGTAGTCCCAGGTACTCTGTAGGGTGAGGCAGGAAGATCACTTGAGCCCAGGAGGTCGAGGCTGTGGTGAGCTGTGATGGCACCACTGCACCCCAGCCTGGGCAACAGAGCAAGACTCTGCCAAAAAAAAAAAAAAAAAAAAAAAAAAGGCCCGCCCTCTCCGCTGGATTACAGGGGAGAGTTTTTAAAGGTGGGAGGCAGAGGTTACAGGCAAAGTCATAAAGCAACACATGGAGGTTATATAGTGGTTTCACCTAAAAAGGCAGGACATCACAAAGCAAGGGGGACCTGCAGGTCATAGATGGAGCGAAGATTCTCTCGTTTGTGATTGGTTAAGGAAGGGAAGCTTTGTTACAAGTCTGCAGTCAGCAGAGAAAAAAACGTTAGCTCTGGTCTGTGGGCGTGGCGTCCTCCAGGCCCCTCAGGAAGGATTTAGAAGAAAGTCCACCGGTCCAAGTTCACTCCTCAGTTCCCCTTACCTGAGGTCTGTGCCAGCAGATCCGTTTGGTGGGGTCTGGGTTTCTGAAAAACAACTCGGGGATGTATGTGAAGATGCCGTCTTCAGTTTCTATCCGAAGCCAGCAGCTCATGACTCTAGCTTCCGGGTTAGTGATTTAAGCCGCTGCTACGTTTTTACTCACCGAGTTGTTCACTGACTTCTCAGGGCCGGCTAGGTGCCTGGAATTTTCTTTATTTCCATGCTTCACAGGCCCTTGGGCCCTCACAAAGGGAGCCCTGCTCTGTCTCTGTCAGAGGTGTTTCAGCAGAGCAATTCTTGAATAGGCACAGGCTAAACTCAGGCTGAGACCTACTGGGCGGCATTCCCAGAATGTTAGGCATTCCTAGTCACAGGGTGAGAAAGGAGGTCGGGGCAACACACAGGTCAGAAAGACCTTGCTGAGAAAACGGCATGCGGTAAAGAAGCCAAAACCTTGAGTCCAGCTGGCTAATTCTAAATATATGTATATCTTTTCACCATAAAAAAAAAAAAGAAGCCAAAACCCACCAAGACTAAGGTGCTGAAAAATGTGACCTCTGGTCATCCTCATGGCTCCTTATATGCTAAGAATAATACATTAGCATACTAAAAGACATTCCCACCAGCACCACGACAGTTGGCAAATGCCATGGCAATGAGACAGTCAGTATAAAGGGGTCCCCAGAGAAACTCCAAGCACTGTGCGGGCACTGGGAGAACGGGCTGCAGCCAGGGTTGCTCACGCCCTTTGCAGCAGGAGGAGACTGGGCCCTCCCATTCCAGGTGGAACCTAGCGTTCAATCCATGACGGGGAGACCAGCTAGCAGGGACTCTCACTTTGCTGAGGGTCCTTTTTTCTCTTTTTTCCCTTTTGGCCCAATAAATTCCATTTTTCTCACCCTTCAAAGTGTCCACAAGCCTATTCTCTCATGGCCATGTGGCAAGACCTGGCTTTTATCTGAACTAAGGAGAAAGTCCTACAACAGCAGTGCCTGGAGGTGACCATATATGGTCTAAAAGGGGAGGATCCCTCAGCTCCAGGGGCTGCCCATCCCTTTCCTGGAAAACTCATGAATAATCCACCCCTTGTTTAGCATATAATCGAGAAATAATTATAAGGACGTAGCTACTCAGGAGGCTGAAGTGGGAGACTCTCTTGAGCCTGGGAGGCAGAGGCTGCAGTGAGCCGAGATCATGCCACTGCACCCCAGCCTGGGCAAGAGAGCAAGACCCTGTCTCAAAAAAAAACAAAAAAACAAACACACAGGTGTTTAGTCCAGACGCGCTGGCACACGCCTGTCATCCCAGCACTGTGGGAGGCCAAGGCGGGCGGATCACCTGAGGTCAGGAGTTTAAGACCAGCCTGGCTAACATGGAGAAAACCCATCTCTACTAAAAATACAAAAATTAGCTGGGTGTGGTGTCAAGCACCTGTAATCCCAGCTACTCAGGAGGCTGAGGCAGGAGAATCGCTCAAACCCGGGAGGCAGAAGTTGCAGTGAGCTGAGATCGCACCATTGCACTCCAGCTCGGGTGACAGAGCGAGACCCCGTCTCAAAATAATAATAATGAAAAGAAATAAGAAATAACCATAAGTCCACTCAGTTGAGTAGCCCACACTCTTGCTCTGCCTATGGAGTAGCAATCTTTATTCCTTCACTTTCTTCATAAACTTGCTTTCATTTTACCCTACGGACTTGCCCAGAACTCGTGTGCGAGATCCAAGAATCCGCTCTTGGGTTCTAGATCGGGACCCGTTTCTGGTAATGGCAGATGACAGGCTGTAGGACAGAATGTGTTCTGTGCCTTTCTCTGAGCCTCTGGTGGCTGCAGAAGATCCTTGCAGTTTCCTGTAGCTGCGTCACTGCGATTTCTGCCTCCATCTTCACATGGTGTTCTGCCTGCACATGTGTCTCTGGGTCCAATTTTCCTCTTTTTATAAAGATGCCAGTCATGTTGAATTAGAGCCACCATCATCACCTCACTTTAATGAATTACAACTTCAATGACTGTTGCCAAATAAGGTCACATTCTGAGGCCCTAGCATCAGAGGTGTTTGAACCAGAGTGACTCCATCTTGAATAAGAGCTGGGTAAAATGAGGCTGAGACCTACTTGGCTGCATTCCCAGGAGGTTAGGCATTCTAAGTCACAGGATGGGATAGGAGGTCAGCACAAGATACAGGTCATAAAAAGAGGTAGCGGTGAGAAAGCCAGGCAAATCCCACCAAAACCAAGATGGCCAGGAGAGTGACCTATAGTTGTCCTCCCTGCTATACTCCCGCCAGCGCCGTGACAGTTTACAAATGCCATGACTACTGCCCTAACCATAACCCCAACCTAAAAAAGGGAGGAACCCTCAGTTCCCGGAATTGCCCACCCCTTTCCCAGAAAACTCAGGAATAATCCCACCCCTTGTTTAGCATATGATCAAGAAATAACCATAAAAATGGGCAACCAGCAGCCATTCTTTTATTTGTTAATAAACTTGCTTTCACTTTATTGACTCACCTGAATTTTTTTTTGTGCAAGATCGAAGAACACTCTCTTGGCGTCTGGATTGGACCCCTTTCTGGTAACATTAGGAGTTAAAACTTTAACATATGTGTTTGGGAGAGCGGGACGGGATTCAGCCCGTAACACAGGCTTAATATATACAGCCTTGCCAGCCGAACAAAGACGGTGTTGGAGACTCATAAAAAAGCATGTTTCAGGAGCCTTTTCCATGGTAAAATAATTCCACACTGAAACCCAGAACAACTGCATGGATAGCCTAATTTAGCAGGTTTTACACTTCGTGCGCAATAGAATCACCCAGGGAGCTCATTAAACTGGTAGACCTAGGCCCCACCCCAAATCTACAGAATTTGAATCTCCTAGGGTATGGCTGTTTTTAACAAGCCTCGAGGTAATTGCCTTCAGCAGGACGATTAGAAGCACCAACTACTCACAGTTGTGGTGAGTTTACTGTTCTAAGCGTCCATGGTCTGCCCCAATGGAGAAACGTTATCGACCTGGTGAATGCTTCGGGGCTCGGATATACCTGGGCTATGGTATCCGGCCCAACACACATGGGGCAGAATTACTTCTTACTTGGGCTAATTGTTTTTTTTCTTGAGACCAAGTCTCACTGTCGCCCAGGCTGACGTGCGGTGGCACAATCTTGGCTCACTGCAACCTTCTGCCTCCCGGGTTCAAGTGATTCTCCTGCTTCAGCCTCCTGAGTAGCTAGAACTACAGGTGTGCGCCACAATGCCTGGCTAATTTTTGTATTTTTAGTAGAGACAGGGTTTCACCCTATTGTCCCGCTGTTCTTGAACTCCTGACCTCAAGTGATCTGCCCGCCTCAGACTCCCAAATGCTGGAATTACAGGTGTGAGCCACCACACCCAGCCACTAATTGGGATTTAATTAGCAGCTGCTTTGTAGACCAAAACCAACATCAGATCAGCATCCGTGCATCCAAAATAAGTAAAAAAGAGTTAAATGTATGAATTCAGCATTGCCTGGGTTGCTGGGCATGGTGGGAGGCCAAGGTGACAGGATCCCTTGAAACCAGCAGTCTGAGACCAGCCTAGGTAACATATTGAGACTCTGTCTTTACAAAAAATTTAGAAATTATCCAGATGTGTTTCCACGCTTCGGTAGTCCCAGTTGCTCAGGAGGCTGAAGTGAAGGATCACCTGAGCTTAAGAGTTGGAGGCTGCAGTGAGCTGTAATTGTCCCACTGCACTCCAGCCTGGGCAACAGAGAAAAATCCTGACTCTAAAAATAAATAAGAATGACACAGGCTTAAAACCTCCCTGTTTGCATAATGTGGTGTTATAGCCTGCTTTTGGGCCCAGGCATGGTGGCTCATAGCTGTAATCGCAGCACTTTGGGAGGCTGACATGGGAGGATGGCTTGAGGCCAAGAGTTTGAGGCCAGCCTGGGCAACATATCAAGAACTTGTCTCTGTAATGATAATAATAACTTGCTTCTGATTGTTTGTTGTTTTGGAGTTGAAAAGATTGATCTCTAGCTGGGCACAATGGCACATGTCTATAATGTCAGCACTTTGGAAGGCCAAGGCAAGAGGATCGCTTGAGCCCAGGAATTCGAAACCAGCCTAGGTAACACAGTGAAACCCCAGTTCTATAAAAAAAAAAAATTACAAAAATTAGCTGGGCATAGTGACACTGCTGTAGTCACAGCTACTCGGGAGGCTGAGGTCGGAGGTCCGCCTGAGCCCAAGAGATAAAGGCTGCAGTGAGCTGAAGTTGTGTCACTGCACTCTAGCCTAGGTGACAGAAGGTGACCCTGTCTCAAAAATATAAAATAAAATAAAGGAAAGATTGGACTCCGTGTGACCTATACCTTTCACTGGGTGTGAGACCAGCAAGTTGTCTGAGTGTTATTTTCCCATGTTATCAATAACATGAGAATCACGGTCCCTGCTTTGAGGGAAGCTGAACTCACAAAAGCACACCTTCCTTTAAAGCGCGGAAGGATGTGTGAACAGGGGATTGCTTCATAATCCCCGTGCATATTGCATCCCTTCTCCATCTGACAGAATCACTGAGATTACCGCTTCTGAGAAGAGAGACTAATTCTGAGTCTCTGTAAAGAAATGCAGGATGTACCCCAGGTCACTTCCAACTGCCAGCTCTTACTCAGACCTAATTCTCTCTTCCATAATCGTGAGAAAAGGCAAGTGGACAATCGTCGATGTACAGACACAGCAATGGAAACAGACCCGTTGAAGGTTTTGCCCACGTGGATAGCTTCCGGCACTGCAAGTTGCATTTTGCCTTAGCATCGGCCAACGCCTCCTGCTCCAGCAACCCTGCGCACCTGCGGCCAGCTTCCTCCCGGCCTCTGCAAGGCCTCAGCCACGTCATGACAAAACCCACCTTGAGCCAGAGAGCAGGTAGGAATGCCCTCCTGCCCGTCACAGAATCAAGCTCGCTGCTTGAGGCTGGTGCCCAGGTCTTTTTCACTTTTCTGAACTTGATCCAAATTCCCTTGCATCTTTCTACTCTCTTGCTCATTGCCGACTGAGTCTGACCTCTGAAGTTGGTGCCTGCTGCTCACCTAATCTTTTTGTAAAAATAGGTCGGGTGTGGTGGCTCATGTATGTAATTCCAGCACTTTGGGAAGCCAAGGCGGTGAGTCTCCTGAGCTTAGGAGTTTGAGACCATCCTAGGCAACATGGCAAAACCCCGTCTCTACCCAAAATACAAACATTAGCCAGGCATGGTGGTGTGTGTCTGTGGTCCCAGCTACTTGGGAGGCTGAGGTTTGAGGCTCGCTTGAGCCCAGGTGGCAGAGGTTGCAGTGAGCCGTGATCACACCACTGCACTCCAGCCTGGGTGACAGAGTGAGACCCTGTCTCAAAAAAAAATTATTTTTATGAATTTAGGGGGCATAAGAAGTACAGTTTTGTTTTATGGATATATTGCATAGTGAAGTCTGGGCTACTAAAAGCTCAGATGGATACGCTAAAGTATCCATCACTCAAATAGCAAACATTTTACCCACTAAATAATTTCTCATCCCTCACTCTTCTCCCACACTTCCAAGTCTCCAGCGTGTGTTATTTGTGTGTGAGTGTGTGTGTGTGTGTGTTTGAGGCAGGGTTTTGCTATGTTGCCCAGGCTGGAGTACAGTGCCGTGATCATAGTTCACTAGAGCTTTGACCTCCTGGGCTCAAGGCATCCTCCCACCTCAGCCTCCTAAGTAGCCGGGACTAAGGCACACACCGAAATGCTTAGCTAATTTATTCATTTGTCTGGAGATGGGATCTCAGTGTGTCCCAGGCTGTTCTCAAGCTCCTAGCTTAAGCTGTCATCCCACTTTAGCCTCTCAGTGTGCTGGGATTACAGGCATGAGCCATGGCACCCAGCCCTATTTTCAGTTCTCGAAGAAATCTCCATAGAGGCTGCACTCATCTACACTCCCGCCGATAGTGTAGAAACATTCCCTTTCCTTCACATCCACGCCAACCAGCATCTATGATTTAAGGCATTTTTAATAGTAGCCATTCTGAGTAGTGTAGGGTGGTATCTTATTGTGGCTTTTTCATTTCTCTAATGATTAGTGATGTTGGGCATTTTTTCACATGACTGTTAGACATTTCCATGTCTACATTTCAAAAATGTTCACCTGGACAAGGCGCGGTGGCTCACATCCATAATCCAGCACTTGGGGAGGCCGAGGTGGGTGGATCATCTGAGGTCAGGAGTTCAAGACCAGCCTGACCGATATGGTGAAACTCTGTTTCTATTAATAATATAAAAATTAGCCAGGTGTGGTGGCATGCGCCTGTAGTCCCAGCTACTCGGGAGGCTGAGACAGGAGAATTGCTTAAACCCGGGAGGCAGAGGTTGCAGTGAGCCAGGACTGCACTCCAGCCTGGGTGACAGAGCAAGACTCTGTTTAAAAAAAAAAAAAAAAAAGAAGAAAAAAAGAAAAATGTTCAGGTAATCTTTTACAGACCTTCCCCCTCTTTGTGATCTGTGCCTGCCCTTGGGCCTTCTGTATCTATTAGTCTTGTTCAACACTGGGTGGGCTTCTCATTTCCCCTGTGACACATGGCTTAGCACAAAATGAAAGGAACCATTTTTGTGGGCACCATTTCCCAGGTGCCTCGTGTGGGTGGAATCCTGCAGTATTTGCATTTCTGTGCCTGGCTTCCTTTTCTCAGCACAAGGTTCTCGCGGTTCAGTCATGTGGTTGCATATCATAGGATTTCCTTTTATTTATTTATTTATTTATTTTTATTTATTTTTGAGCCGGAGTTTTGCTTTTTCACCCAGGCTGGAGTGAAGTGGCTCGATCTCGGCTCACTGCAACCTCTGCCTCCCAAGTTCAAGTGATTCTCCTGCCTCAGCCTCCCAAGTAGCTGGGATTATAGGCACCCGCCACCATGCCCGGCTAATTTTTTTTGAATTTTTAGTAGAGACGGGGTTTCACCATGTTGGCCATGCTGGTCTCAAACTCCTGACCTCAGGTGATCCACCCACCTCAGCCTCCCAAAGTGCTAGGATTACATGTGTGAGCCACCGCGCTCAGCCGATTTCCTTTTATTTTAAATGCTGAATAAGATTCCATTATATGTGTACACCAAGTTTCCATTGTTTTAATTAATAGCTGTTTGTCAGAATTTACAATTTTCAGATAGATTGAACATTATTCTCATTTCTTTGGATTAGAGCAATTATTTACAACTGGGGATGATTTTGCCACCAGGGGATGTCTGTCAGTGTCTGGAGACATTTTGATTGTCACAAGTATGGAAGTGGGGGCTTCCACCTGGATCTGGTGGGTAGAGCCCAGGGATGCTGGTCAAGAGAATAACAAGGGGGCTACTGTGCCCAGGATGGCCCCACCACAGAGACTCTCCCAGCCCCAAATGTCCACAGTGCTGAGGTCATGAGACCTTGGATTACGAGACAGTGATTTCACATGCAGGGAAATTAGTGCCACATGCAAGGAGAGGAGCTCTCTGAAATTCCTCGGCGGTCACTTCTCTTGGCTAAGTATTGTATTTTAGATCTTCTTGTCCAGAGATAAAACTGTTTGTGTAATTTCCTTTATCACTTGCCAGATAACGTAAACGTAGACAACAGTTGAATAAGAAAATGCCTTTTTAAAATTGTATTTTATTTTCGAGAAACAATCTTGCTGTGTCGCCCAGTCTGGAGTGCAATGGTGCAACCTCAGCCTCCCGGGTTCAAGTGATTCTCCTGCCTCAGCCTCCCGAGTAGCTGAAATTACAGGAATGCCAACATGCTCGGCTTTTTTGTATTTTTAGTAGAAACAGGGTTTTGCCATGTTGGCCAGGCTGGTCTCCAACTCCTGGCCTCAAGTGATCTGCTCACCTAGGCCTCCCAAAGTGCTGGGATTACAGGTGTGTGCCACTGTACCCAGGCAGAAAATGCCTTTTAAATGGAAAATACAAAATGCTTACAACTTTAATGCCTTTTTTTTTAGTGTCGGGGAGACTTAAGTATTTGAATTCTTAACCTTACACAATTTACATATGTGTGTATATATGCACGTGTATACATGTTTACATATATTTTGCTTGATTTTAAAGAATTTCATGTGACTCAAATATTCAGAATATGTTTTAGGGAACATATTTGAGTTTTCAGATATGTCTCATAATATTGATGTGTGTCTGGAGTAAATCTCATGAATGTATTTCTGTTTGTAAAAATAAATGACCATACTCCCTCAAAGAAATCACAGAATGACCAGGGGCAGTGGCTCACGCCTGTAATCCCAGCATTTTGGGAGGCCGAAGTGGGCGGATCGCCTGAGGTCAGGAGTCCAAGACCAGCCTGGCCAACATGGTGAAACTCCGTTTCTACTAGAAGTACAAAAATTAGCTGGGCATGATGGCGTGCACCTGTAGTCTCAGCTTATTGGGAGACTGAGGCAGGAGAATCGCTTGAACCCAGGAGGTGGAGGCTTGCAGTGATCTGAGATTGCACCACTGCACTCCAGCCTGGGCGACAGAGCAAGACCCTCAAGAAAAAAAAAAAAAGGAAATCACCGAATATCTGGGAAATGATTGAGTGACTACTGGGGGACCAGCCATTTCGGGAAAATTAAGAGGATAAAGACTCAACTCTGGGTTAAATTGATAATAAATTTCAATTCCACCTGTTTTTGGAGACAGAGTCTCACTCTGTTGCTCAGGCTGGATTGCAATGGTGCGATCTCAGCTCACTGTAACCTCTGCCTCCTGGATTCAAGCAATTCTCCTGCCTCAACCTCCCAAGTAGCTGGAATTACAGGCATGCACCACCACGCCTGGCTAATTTTTGTAGTTTTAGCAGAGATGTTGTTTCACCATGTTGGCCAGACTGGTCTTGAACTCCTGACCTCAAGTGATTTGCCCACCTCGGCCTCCCAAAGTGGTGGGATTACAGGTGTGAGCCACTGTTCCTGTCCTCAATTCCGTCTTATTAAATCAAAGAGGGGGTATTCACTGTGGCTGCTAATTCCATATTTCTGATCCCACTTGCCTTGTTTACTCTTGTCTTAGGGCCAGGTGCAGTGACTCAGGCCTGTGGTCTGAACGCTTTTGGAGGCCGAGGTGGAACGATTGCTTGAGCCCAAAAATTCAAATCTATCCAGGACAACACAACGAGATTCCAACTCTATAAAACCCTTTTTTTAAAATTAGCCAGGCGTGGTGTCAAGTGCCTGTAGTCCTAGCTACGTGGGAGGCTGAGCCTGGAAGGTCAAGGCTGCAGTGAGCCATGATTGCACCACCGCACTCCAGCCTGGGCAACAGCCTGAGACCTTATCTCTTTAAAAAAAAAAAAAAAAAAAATTAAATTACATTTGGGATCCTTTTCAATTGGCTTTACGTCAGTATGTTGAAAGAATTTTCAGGTCTGTGAACAACAGATGAGTTAGAGGAGAGATACTAAATTGTTCCAATGACATCTCTCCGAGATAAGAAATGGCACTGAACCTCAACACCCAGCTGCCTGGAACAGGACAAGCTACTCGCATTCAGCTCTGGTTGTTCTGACAAGATCAGAAGTTGGTGCAATGAATATTGTTTCTCCCCTCCCTGAAATCTTGATTGCTCAGTTAAAATGCATGTGAGTGCACACACATGAAACAGAATATTGGGGTGACTCTAAATGCTAAGGGGTGAATCAGCTCAAATATCTTTAAACATTAAGAAAAACATTCAGCAGCATGGTCTACATATTTTCAAAAACAATTTTATCTTGCTTTCGCCTAATGTCAAACTGTTTATACAAAGTAATTTCCTCATTGAGGCAAGATTATTTTGGACAGAACTGTTGCATTAGAAAGATTTTTGGAGTTTAGAAGCTGCTACTCCTGGAGAAAAGCTATGTTTGATGATACTTTCCCCAAGAAACTAAGATGTTCTTAGTTATTCAGGTAACATTGTCAAGATGTATTGAATGAGCTTAAGAAGGCTTTAGAGGACTCCAGCCTACTGTTTGTCTTTCTGGATTTGTCTAAGAACATCTTGCAAATGCCACAATCCCAGCATTCGTAAAATTGTTGTAATGTTACCTAAACATGTGCAAACAAAAATAGGTGAAAACTGCTTAGATTTATAGAGCTTTTATAACGTTAAAACCCCCAAACACAGCACTCTTTTCTCCTCGATGTGGCTTCAACAATGGATTTCTTGCTATTCTATTTTCCATGCAAATAGAGTTTCAGTTTCCCTCAGTGGAGTCTCTTTCCTGGGGTAAAAATAAAAGCTTGAGACAAGTTTTATAAAACATGCTGGTTAGTGGTCTCTAGCATGACAGAATACAGATTGTTACAGAATTCACATCTTCTTACGAAATGTACAGCTCTAAAACTAATATTGGGTCCTTTCTTGGGACCACAAATTACTGCATCTCTTACCTCCATAAAAATTTATGTATGGTTCTATTTGCCTTTTCATTGATCTCTTTTATTTATCTATTTATTTCTATTTTTTAGAGATGAGGTCTAGCTCTGTTGCCCAGGCTGGAGTGCAGTGGTGCAATCTCAGCTCACTGCAGCCTCGAACTCTTGGCTCAAGAGATCCTCCCACCTTCACCTCTCCAGTAGCTGTGACTACAGGCGCACCATCATGCCAACTAAGCTTTCTATTTTTTGTAGAGGTGGGGTCTTGCCATGTTGCCTAGGCTGGTCTTGAACTGCTGGCCTCATGCCATTCTCCCTCTAGAAGTGTTGGGACTATAGGTTCGTGTCACCACGGCTGGCTAACTTCATCTTTTCAAACTTGTTTTTCTCCCAAGCCCATCAGTAAGGATGTAGCTCATTTACAGCAGGCGTGAGTCTCTCAGAAGGAAAAGCTTGCAATTTGTCAACTCTCTTGTTTTTCTTTCAGAAAAGTAGGTGATCCAGCTCCCATCACGGTTAATGAGAAATGTCAGGCCTGGCACAGTGGCTCATGCCTGTAATCCCAGCACTTTGGGAGGCCAAGGCGAGTGGATCACCTGAGGTCAGTAGTTCGAGACCAGCCTGGCCAACATGGTGAAACCCCATCTGTACTAAAAATACAAAAATTAGTCGGGCATGGCGGCGGGCACCTGTAATCCCAGCTACTCAGAGGCTGAGGCAGGAGAATCACTTGAACCTGGGAGGCGGAAGTTGCTGTGAACCGAGATGGTGCCACTGCACTCCAGCCTGGGCAATAGAGTGAGACACTTTTCAAAAAAAAAAGTGTTTGATCATTGATTGGCATGATCAGTGCACAACACTGTTGTGCACCGAACACTAACTCGCTGTTGCGAATGCACTAAATGCTGGCCAATTGCACAACGTGGCTAAAATGGTAAATTGTAGGTTACCTGCACCTTGCAACAATTAAAACAGAAAACTAAACTCAAAAAAAAAGGAAAAGGAAAAATGTAAGTAACCCTGACCCCACATGGGAAGACAGAAGGCCAAGTTTATACTATTAAATTCTTATTCATTACCACCAAAAGCAATTGAATTTATTAACAAATAATTTTGTCCAGTCCTTTGCTTGATTCTCTTTTCAGAAACTTTTATTTATTTGTTAATTTAATTTTAATTTTTATTTATGTATGTTTTTGAGATGGTGTCTGACTCTGTCTCCCAGGCTGGAGTGCAGTGGCGAAATCTCAGCTCACTGCAACTTTCGCCTCCTGGGTTCAGGCGATTCTCTTGCCTCAGCCTCCCAAGTAGCTGGGATTACAGGTGCCCGCCACCACACCAGGTTAATTTTTGTATTTTTAGTGGAGATATGCTTTCACCATGTTGGCCAGGCTTGTCTTGAACTCCTGACCACAGGCGATCCTCCCGCCTCGGCCTCCCAGAGTGCTGGGATTACAGGCGTGAGCCCCTTTTAAAAAATGTTTTAACTGAAAAAAAATTTTTGTTGAGAAAGGTTCCTGCTCTGTCACCCAGGCTGGAATGCAGTGCTGTTGTTATAGCTCACTGCAGCCTTGACCTCCCAAGCTCAAGTCATCCTCCCACTTAAGCCTCCCAAATAGCTGGGACTACAGACATGTGCCACCATGCCTGGCTAATTTTTAAAAAACTGTTTTTATTTTTTTTGAGACAGAGTCTTGCCCTGTCACCCAGAGAGAGGAGAGAGAGAGAGAGACAGGCAGAGAAAAAGAAAGAAAAGAAAAAAACATGCAAGCTGCAAAATTGCTAAAGTCACAATAATTTAAAAACTTTTTACTTTGATACAAAAAAATACAAAATTAGCCAGTCATGGTGGCTTGTGGCTTGCGTCTGTAGTCTCAGCTACTTGAGAGGCTGAGGTAGGATTGCTTGAGTCTGGGCAGTTGAGGCTGCAGTGAGCTATGATGGCACCATAGCATTCCAGCCTGGGTGACGGAGTGAGACCCTGTCTCAAAAAAAACACACACATACACACACATATATGGGCCAGGCACCATGGCTCACGCCTGTAATCCCAGCACTTTGGGAGGCCGAGGTGGGTGGACCACTTGAGGTCAGGAGTTCCAGACCAGCCTGGCCAACATGGCGAAACCTCGTCTCTACTAAAAATACAAAACTTAGACAGGCATGGTGGCATGTGCCTGTAATCCCAGCTACCTAGAGGGGCTGAGGTGGGAGAAAGAATACATGTTAGAGATGATGGATGTGCTAACCACCCTGATCTCATCACGTAACTATACATTACATGTCTCAAAACCGGTACTCCATGAATATGTACACTTATTAATTGTCAATCAAAATAAATAAAATGTAAAAATGTTTTAGGTGCCGACACTGCTGGCAACACTATTGTAAGCAAGCAGCATGTCTGCTTCTGGTTTTGCATCTGCAAACCTTCCATTTTCTTCTGTCACTTCAGGAGCACAGAATTAACTCTTTGCACATTGAAAACATTCAAAAATTAGCCAGGCATGGTGGCGCGCGCCTGTAGTGCCAGCTACTTGGGAGGCTGAGGCAGGAGAATCGCTTGAACCCAGGAGACAGAGGTTGCAGTGAGCCGAGATCGCGCCAACACACTCCAGCCTGGGCAACAGAGGGAGACTCTGTTTCTAAATAAATAAATAAATAAAATAAAACTATCTTCAAAACTCTGACTTTGTCAGGAAAAAGGCTAGTTCCCACCTGATGACAAGTCTTGTTTTCAAAATGTTAGGATTCTGTGTCTCATATTGATTCTCCCAGATAAACCTGAATTTCACTCGGCCAAGTTCCCATATTCACTTTGACGGGAGGATGCCTCGGAATCAGCCGTGAAGAACCAGCTGCTGAAGTACGGGTTTTCCTCCAACGTCAGGGCATTTGTTTTTCCCATGTCCTTCAGCAGGTTTCAGCTTTCCTTCATATTAGTTCCATCCGGTAAGTATTGATGACTAGCTGCACAGGAGCTGTGAAACACTGTGATTCATGGATGAGACACAGTACGTATCCTCTTATCGCTCCCCTAGAATCACGGCAATTGAGCAAGTCCTAAGATAAGTCTAACCCATCCATCACTTTATACGCACTGGTTTCCAAATCTTTCAATTGGTATCTTTTATGAAATCATCTATTGTGTGTTCTGAAGTCTGGTTCATCATTACAAGAAAATTATTCATGCTAGTAGGAGGAGAATCACATTAAAAATGAAGATTCTAGGAACTCCATCTGCCACTATTTTTATATTTTCTCATCATTTTACATTATCTTTTTATAGCTGTAAGATTGGAGTGTATTATAAAATTTGGATTGCTGCCTATATATCTTAAAATGTAATCATAGTTTTCTCACTCTGTTCACTGTTTATGAAGAGTTTGAAGATTTCCTCACATAAACAAACCAGCAGAAATACATGCCTTCTCCTAGTTTAAGGTGCTGAAGGCATTGCCTTGCCCCACTGCTAAATTTGACAGGCCTTAAAAAACAAACTAACTAACGAACTAACTAACTAAGTTCAATAATGGGTAACTAGGCTGGGCACGGTGGCTCATACCTGTCACTTGAACACTTTGTGAGGATCGCCTGAGTCCAGGAGTTCTAGACCAGCCTGGGCAACATGGCAAGATCTCATCTCCACTAAAAATTTTTTAAAAATTAGCCAGGTGTAGGGCCAGGCGTGGTGGCTCACACCTGTAATCCCAGCACTTTGGGAGGCTGAGGTGGGGGAATCGTGAGGTCAGGAGTTTGAGACCAACCTGGCCAACATAGTGAAACCCCGTCTCTACTAAAAATACAAAAAATTAGCTGGGCCTGGTGACAGGTGCCTATAATCCCAGCTACTCAGGAGGCTGAGGCAGGAGAATCGCTTAAACCCAGGAGGTGGAGATTGCAGCGAACCGAGATGGCACTACTGGACTCCAGCCTGGGTGACAGTGCAAGATTCCATCTAAAAAAAAAAAAAAAAAAAGCCAGGTGTGGTGGTGCATGCTTGTAGTCCCAGTTACTCAAGAGTCTGAGGTGGAAGGGTTGCTTGAGCCTAGGAGTTAGGGCTGCAGTGAGCTATGACTGTGGTACTGCACTCCAGCCTGGGCAATAGAGTGAGACCCTGTCTCAAAATAAATAAATAAATAAATAAATAAATAAATAAATAAAGTAAATAAGTAAATAAATAAAAAGGTAATTATAACCATGAAACTTTTGCTGTATTCTGGAGTTCAGTTATGAAAAATAAATTCTTAGATATAGAATGAGTGAACCAACACATAATAATTACTTCTAACGCCCTAAGCTTTGTCCTAATTAACGTTACAACCAGAAGTGTATACGAATCCTGTCATCAGTATGGAACACGTCATCTTCCTAGCATTTGGTAGATTCAAACAAACAACTGCCACATTTGTTCTTAGTTGCATTTCTTTGGCAGCCTCCCTCCCTCCCTCCCTTCCTTCCTTCTTTTTCTTCCACCAGGTCTTGCTCTGTCTCCCATACTGGAGTGCAGCGGTACAATCAGGTCTCACTGCAGCCTTGACCTCCTGGGCCCAAGTGATTCTCCCACCTCAACCTCCCGAGTAGCTGAGACTATAGGCACACACCACCACACCCAGCTAATTCTTTTCATTTTTATTTTTTGTAAACATGGGGTCTCGCTATGTCACAGAGGCTGGTCTCAAACTCCAAGGCTCAGGAGATCCTCCCACTTTGGCCTCCCAAAACGTTGAGATTCCAAGTGTGAGCCGTTATGCCTGGCCCAGTCTGGCCTTTCATCTCATGCGCTTTGTAAGCTTATTGTAAATGTGCTTTCATTTTGTTTTATGTTTCAACAACTGTCTTGACATTTTTAGGTAGTCAGATCTATTCATCTTTATCCCCCGAGTTCGATCTCTATGAAGCTTAGAAAGTTCTTTGCAGCCCACGGGGACTGGGCAGCTGGTATCATCGCTTTTCCTTTATTCTCATCGTTTCAAGGTTAATTTATGCTCCTCAATTTCAGCTTAATACTTCTGGTCTTTATTTAAGTTTCTTTTCTTGTGATGTCTTTGTGGTATTTTTAAGTATGGTGCAAGGTGAGAATCTAAATTAGCTCTTTTTCCAAAATAGAGAGTGGTTGAAACTTCTTTGTTACTTTTAGAGACATAATGTGACTTGATGTGTTATAATTGTTCTCATGTTACTATGTTGCCCTTTGTGTTAATTGCAAGCCTGGGGGACTAGCCCAAAGCCCATCAGCAGAAAGAGAAGTAAAAGGATCTAATTAAGGCTGGGCACCGTGGCTCATGCCTATAATCCCAGCACTTTGGGAGGCCGAGGTGGGAGAGTCGCTTGAGTTCACAAGTTTGAGACCAGCCTGGGAAACACAGCGAGACCCCAACTCTATATAAAATTAGCCAGGCGTGGTGGCGGGCACCTGTAATCCGAACCTACTTGGGAGGTTGAGGTGGGAGAGTCACTTGAGCCTAGGAGTTTGAGGCTGCAGTGAGCCATGATCACACCACTGCCCATTAGCCTGGGTGACAGAACAAGACTCCATATCTTCAAAATAATAACAAAAAAAAAAAAAAAAGGGTCTGACCCAAGTGAATTCCAAATAACAAGGCCAGTGTTGCATGTTGTAGAAGGTAGGAGACTCGGTTAAGAGTTTTCACACACTTCTTTGCTTTCCCACATTGAGATTACGGGGATGTAACTATTTAAAGGAAACCTCATTAACATAGTACAGAACACAGTGATGGGTGCCCACGGTTAACTTACTGTCTTTTCCTTTTGAAATGGAGAAGGGGTCTCACTATGTTGCCCAGGCTGCTCTCAAACTCCCGGCCTCAACTGATCCTCCCATGTCAGTTTCCCAAGTCTCTGGGATTATAGGCAAGTGCCACCACATCCAGCTAATTACAATTTTCTTTTGCAGAGATGAGGTCTTGGTATGTTGCCCAGGCTGGTCTTAAACTCCAGGCTGGTCTTAAACTCCTAGGCTCAAGCGATCCTCCTGCCTTGGCCTCCCAAGTGCTGGGATTACAGGTGTGAGCCACTGCAGCCACCCTATGATTAATTCGCTCTCAAGTCATCTTGCTTACTGAGTTACTTTCCTACACATCATTACTAGTATTCTTTGAGTAAAAGGTTACCTGTGACATTCAAATCTGGCAATCCAGTTCAACAACAACACAAACACATGCCATTAGCTTCCCTTTTGAAGGAAGGATTTTTCTTTCTGGTGCTTTTGTTTACCACTTTGGAAAAATTATTCACCTGCATTGTTTCAATACCATGGTGTACATTTTCCATAAACTTCACCAGCACCCCAGAAGTAAAAATACTCGTGTATCTCTTGGATGCAAAGTAAACTCAGGCCACTCTAATTACAGGCTCATCTAGGCATTTCCTAATGAATGGTTTTACCAGCGAAGACAACGATTGCATCCTCAATGCTTTCTATTGGATTTTCTTTGGAATCGCTCAAGAAAAGCCTCCAAATAAACAGGCATGTTTAGAAACATTATTTTTAGAAGTCAGAGCTTGATACATGAATAAAATTGCTTTGATTGCATTCTATGTTTGCAGATTTTTAAAACTTCAGTTTGTAGAAAGAGTGGCTTAGGGTTTTGTTTTATGTTATGAATTTTAACTAAATGATGTCCTGTCCAACTATAATATTTGGCCACCCAGGTTTCACTATGGATGATTTAATCCCTATAAACCCATTTAGAATTCAAGACCCTCTAACTTGGAAACAGTGTAATACACACATGGAAAATGTAATGTTACTCAGAAGAAAGGACAGTTCTATACTTTTTCATTTTTTTCAAAAGTTGTTTTTTATTTGTTTTTTCTTGTTTTCTTTTAGCTTTTAAGTTCAG
The DNA here is from genome assembly GCA_004027835.1 of Alouatta palliata. Classification (NCBI taxonomy): domain Eukaryota; kingdom Metazoa; phylum Chordata; class Mammalia; order Primates; family Atelidae; genus Alouatta; species Alouatta palliata. The sequence continues at coordinate 38,303 of PVKV010012832.1, read as the reverse complement.
AGGTGCATGTTCAGGTTCGTCACATAAGTACATTTGTGTTACGGGGGCTTGTTGTACAGATAATTTCACCATCCGGATATGAAGCCTAGGGCCCTTAGTTATCTTTCCCGATCCGCTCCCTGCTTTCACCCTCCGCACTCCAAAATGCCCCAGTGTCTGCTGCTCCCCTCTGTGGGTCCGTGTGTTCTCATCTTTTAGCTTCCACTTATAAATGAGAACATGCAGTATGCGGTTTTCTGTTCCTGTGTTACTTTGCTAACGATAATGGCCTCCAGCTCCATCCATGTCCCTGCAAAGGACATAATCTTGTTGGTTTTTTTTTTTTTTGACAGGGTCTCACTCTGTTGCCCAGGATGAAACGCAGTAGCACAATCATAGCTCATGCAGCCTCGACCTCCCGGGCCCAAATGATTCTCCCATCTCAGCCTCCCAAGTAGCTGGGACTCTAGGTGCATACCACCAGGCTTGGCTAATGCTTAAATTTTTTGTAGAGACGCAGTCTCACCATATCTGCCAGGCTGGTCTCAAACTCGTGGCCTCAAGCAATCCAACAGGACATTTCTAAATCAGCTTCAGCCTAAAGATGTCATCCAGCTTGAAAACACATGTGGGTAGGATCAGGGCCCTCCTTCAACAAGTAAAGTTTGAGCTGTTTTTAAAAGGTGTCCCATTGGACATTATTATTATTACGATTATTATTATTTTTGAGACAGAGTTTTGCTCTTGTTGTCCAGGCTGGAATGCAATGGCGCTATCTCGGCTCACTGCAATGTCCACCTCCTGGGTTCAAGCGATTCTCCTGCCTCAGGCTCCCAAGCAGCTGGGACTATAGGCATGCACTACCACGCCTGGCTAATTTTGTATTTTTAGTGCAGACGGGTTTTCACCATGTTGGTCAGGCTGGTCTTGAACCCCTGACCTCAAGTGATTCACCCGCCTCAGCCTCCCAAAGTGCTGGGATTACAGGCGTGAACCACCACGCCCAGCCCCATTGGACATTATATCTCTAGAGAATCAGGCCCTGAAAAATGGGAGAGAAGGTGGCTTCTAAGACTGGGAATGATGATGTTTCAGCTGGGCTAAGACCACAGCAGGTCTCTGATAACTGTGGTTATACATATAATTATAAAATCAATTTCATCATCCTTGATTAGTCACACTGGGCTTGGCCCCATCAGCAGAGGCAGAAGTACAGAGGATTGTACTGGAACGTAGCCAACTCCTAGGCTATAGCGAAGTCCTAACATGTAAGGCCAAAACAAACCCATGATGATACCATCCTGTGACAAGGAACAAAACGAGAAGGAAAGATTGCAAAGCTACCAACAGTGAGTCAGTCCTTATAAGGAACATGCTAGGCATTGAGGATGACTCAATGATGCATGAAAATACTCAAGCCCCAATAAATGGCTCATCTGAGAAAATGAGAACGAACTATGTTGAGCATGAGAAAAGACCGATTCTATTCCTGGAACACAGTTGGCATTCAATCAAGGGCATTACCGTAATTATGATAAGATCTGAGTCCTGAAATTTGAAACCATATTACTGTAACTAAACATCTATCAGAATTCCCTGCCTGCCTTCTAAGACCAAATCATAGGTGGGTATATCCTCAGGCAATGATACAGTTTCCATCCCTAGCTCAATCTAGACAGGAATTGATCACTATATTGCTTGGAGGACCCCTTTCCAGATGCCCTGGGAAGACTTCTTCCAGCTTGGTCAAATAACAAAGTATTGAGGCACTCTGTATTTCTGAAGCATATGTTTTTATTGTTGTTTAGTTCATGTCTTTCATTAACTCATACACAGTTAGTTGTTTTCTGGTTTGTTGAAGTAGTAAGTCAGACAACATTTGCCACAATAATGTCTGTCAAAGTGGCTTGCCATAAACACTCCAGCCCCACAGTCATCAGAACAGCACTAATTTTGCCACTCTCATCCACCTTATAACATTCAGGATAGCCAGCTTCACCTTTCTCTTGTGCTTATTCTCCTTGGGAGTGCTGTAAGACTTCTTCCTTTTCTTAGCACCACCACAAAGTCTCAACACAAGATGAAGAGTGGACTCCTTGTGAATGTTGCAGTCAGACAAAGTATATCCATCTTCTAGCTGCTTGCCAGCAAAGATCAGTCTTTGCTGATCAGGAGGAATTCTTCCCTTATCCTGGATCTTGGCCTTTACATTTTCTGTCGTATCCAAGGGTTCAACCTTCAGGGTGATGATCTTCCTTGTTAGGGTTTTCATGAAAATCTGCATTTTGGTGGCAGCTCCACCACAGATGGCAGATCAAAAAGGAAGCTGAAGCATATGTTTAGGTTGATAAGTTGCAACATAAATATATACATGTACACACACACACATATATACACACATATACACACACATATACATATATAATATATATGTTTAACTCAGAATACATATATATGTATGTGTGTATATATGTCTGTGAAGGTGGCTAAACACTTCATATATATATGCACACTAGAATATATATTCTATAAAATATACTAGAATATATATTTACATGTTTTTTACACATATACATAAATTGTAAAGCTTGTGATAGTAACTGCCTACTTTCTTATATTTTATCTCAGTATATATATTTCTCAAAGAACTAAGAATAGAACTATCATTCAATCCAGTAATGCCACTACTGGGTATCTACCCAAAGGGAAAGAAATCATCATATCAGAAAGACAGCTGCACTTGTATTTATTTATTTATTTTTTGAGATGGTGTCTCGCTCTGTTGCCCAGGCTGGAGGACAATGGTGTGATCTCAGCTCACTGCAATGTCTGCTTCCCGAGTTCAAGCGATTCTCCTGCCTCAGCCTCCCTAGTAGCTGGATTACAGGCACCTGCCGCCATGCCCAGCTAATTTTTGTATTTTTAGTAGAGACGGGGTTTCACCATGTCGGCCAGGCTGGTCTTGAACTCCTAACCTCAGGTGAACCACCCGCCTTGGCCTCCCAAAGTGCTGGGATCACAGGCGTGAAACACTGCACCTGGACAAGAATATGTTTTATACACACACACACACACACACACACACACACACCTCCACCCACCCCATGGAATACTATGCAGCCGTAAAAGAGAATGAAATATATCTTTTACAGAAACATGGATGGAAGTGGAAGCCATTATCTTAAGCAAAATTACTGAGAAACAGAAAATCTACACTTGTACCTCCTCAATATATAAAAATGAAAAAGTAAAAAATAAAAATAGAACAAAAAAGATTTTATCTCGGCATATATAGAAATATATATTTTATACATCATTTATGCAAAATATATACACATATACACAAATATATAACATGTATATTTAACTTAGTATATGTTATATGTAATTGATATTATATATACATTATATATACACACATACATACACACACACATACGGTATACATGCTTAAAGAGTGATCAGCTAGTGGTACAGTCATAGCTCACTGCAGCCTTGACCTCCTGGGCTCAAGGCATCCTCATGCCTTCGTCTCTGAATGTGCTGGGATTATAGGTGAGCACCACCACAACGGACTAGTTAAAAAAATTTTTTTGGTAGAGATGGGGGGGCTTCCAATGTTGCCCAGACTGATCTCAAACCCCTGCGCCTCCGAATGTGCTGAGATCACAGGTGTGAGCCACTGTGCTCGGCCAGATGGTACAATTTTGATTTCTCTCATATTTAACAACACTTACCCCTATCGTTGTATTGAATTTATAGCTCACTGGGTTGGGGACTCATTCCTCCAGAATGGCAGAGATCAGCATTTCCTGACTCCACCGAAAAATAATGCTGCCTCATTAAGGCGGTAATGACTCTTCCACGCCTAACTCACAGGGATTTTCCTTTTTTGTCTCTCAAGTAATAGGCTGTGGTTTCTCAAGCATTTTTATGATCCTTCCAGATGAAAACTGCTTTGTGAAGCAAGGTATGCAACGTGCAGGGCATATTTGTAAGAAGAGGTAGCTATGTGGTCAAGGTCAAGGTGGGATCGGTGGAATCAGACCAACCAGCAGCCCCAGCAGAGTTTAACGCTGCAATTCAGTTCCACACTTTTTCCTGGGTGCAATTTGCAGGCAAAGACATGTGCTTAATTGGGTGTGAAACCCGGGCCTTGATTAAAAGGACTTTATGAGCCTGCAGCCTTGAGTTTCCAAGGTGAGGCCCTCGTGGAGAGGGCGCGTGCTCCGCGGGGAAACACGAACTTATCTTGAGTGCACGTTTCTGACTGGCCCTGAACCCCTCGGTCAGGCAGGGCTTGGCAGGGCTGTGTCATGTCCTAACCAGGCTCAGGGGATGGCGGGGGCCTGCTGGTGTCGCACGTGTTTTGCATTCCAGCTCAGGATTTTGCAAAGCATGGAGAGCAGCCGGCGGAGAAATGCCACCCACAAAATGCAGGTGCGGGCTAGGGCGAGGCTGGCAGCCAGGGGCCAGAAATCCAAACCCTGAGCCGCGTTCAGACTTCCTGACGCCCCCTCCCTGTTAGCCGCGCAAAATGGCTCGGCCTGGTCCCCTTAAAAATGTGTCCATTCTGACTTAGAGGCCTCTTTGCCTCTCGGAAAGCCGCCGTGACCAGAGGACTGAGGGAATGGAGATCCCCTCCAGTCGTAGAATCGCTGAGATTCCTCTAAATAAGGGGGTTTGCAGTTTGACCCCTTGCTGCTCAAAGTGTGGTCCGCGAACTGGCAGCCTGGGCCGCCCTGGTCGCGGGTCAGGAGCGCAGTGTCCAGGCCGTGCCAGGCCCGCACGCTGAAGCACTGTCTGTATTTCCCTAGGGAAAGGGGTGCCCACATGTCTAGTTATATTTTCATTTCAAATCCACACGCATAGGGTTTTTAAAGATAAGTATGTCCAAGTATTGCTTGAGCCACACTTAAGACAGAAAAAAAAAAAAAAATCTTTGCGTCTCTAAAATTGAAATGCTTCTGCACAATTCTTTAACGAGTTGTCGCCCGGGTGTTTAAACCAGTGGCCAATCAAGTTTCACGTGCTACATTTGGTCGGGCGATCTCTCAAATCTGCCTTTCGCTAGTTCTTTAAAGAAATGTTTATTTGGAAAGAATTCTAGATCCACAGGAAGCTGCAAAGAAACGCACTGGGTCACACCCACCCTTCCCCGCCCCTTCCAAGTAGAAATCTGGAATCACCAGAGTCCTACAGCAAAACCAGGACGCTGACCTCGTCCCCCAGTCCCCGCAGCCCCTCTTGGAGATCCGCGCGCAGCGTGCCTCCTGAGGAGCCAGGCGAATCAGAGCCCCTCTCCTCACCAAACGTCAATTTCAGTTTTTATTTCTGAACTTCACTTTTGCTGAGCCACGCCCTCCTTGTTCCCGGGCCCTCCTGGTCCCCTGGCCCTCTCGCCTCCCCATCTTCCGGGCTTGGGCGCAGCGACCCGGGTGGCCCGCCTGCGCGTCCCCAGGGAGAGGTCGGCCTGGGTGCCACCCCAGGGGCGCCCCGGGAGCGGAGGGGCCGGCGCAGCCCCTACCGTCGGTGGCCGGAGCCACCCGCAAGTCCCGGTCTCCGGCTCCTGGGCGGGTCGCGGCGGGAGCGGAGCGCGCACGAAGGCGACGCCCCCAGCCCCGCGGCCGAGTGGGGGCGGGGAGAGGCGCGGTCACGCCCAGGCGGCTTCCGCCCGCCCCATCGGCGCCCACGCGGCAGCTGAGCAGAAGGAGGCGGCGGACGCGACTTCGGGAATGCGCAGGGCCCCCCGCCTCGCCCCCCCAGCCCGGGCCGCGGCCCCCGCCTTCCCCGCCGCCGCCCGGCCCTCCGTGCCCGCCCCCCGAGGCCGGCGGCTGCTCCCACCCGGGGCTGCTGCTGTTTGTGCCGTAAGCACCGCCCTGCCATTGTCCCTGCCACTCCGTCAGCAGCGCCAGGCCGCGCACCGGGAGGCGAGGGCGCTCATGGGGAGCCTCTGTTGATGCCGCTGCCGCCGCCGCGCCGCCCTCCGAGGCTGCGTCCGGGGAAGCGCGGCTCCCTCAGCGCTCCTGCCCGGCCCGCCGCCCCGGACCTGAGTGCGTCCCCATGGAGGCGCCCGGGCTGGCCCAGGCGGCTGCGGCGGAGAGCGACCCCCGAGAGGTGGCGGGGGGGACCCCCGACGGGGCGCCCGCACTCTGCCCCAGCCCCGAGGCGCGGTCACTAGAGTCGCCCGCCTACCGGCTGCAGGACTTCGACACGCTGGCCACCGTGGGTGAGTGAGTGTGCGTGGGGCGCGCGGCGCGGCCGGAACGCTGTCGTGGGACAAAGGGTCCCGGGTACCGGCCTCGTGGGGAGGGCTCTGCCCCGCCGCTCCGGCTCGGGGTCCCCGTTCGGGACTGCCCCTGCGCCCTGGGTCTCCCCGGGGGGCGCTCGGAGAAGTGGAGCGCACCCCCCAGCCCGGGCAGTTCCCCCGACCGGCCGGTGCCTTCCCTGGAACGCGGACGGCTCCTCTCGCGGAGACCACCCTCCACCCCCAGCACACACAGCACCCCGGGGCCTGGGCCGCCCGACGTCACAAAACTTCCTGCGGGTTGCCGCGCCTGGGGGACCTCGTTCGCCCCAGCGGGCCTCCCCGAGGCCAGCCTCCCCGAGTGCCCAGCGGCAGTGTCCTCGGCGGGTAATGTACACATTTCTCCAGGGGCTTCGGGAGCAGCTGGGCTCCGGGGACAGGTGTCCGGTGGCTCTGTGGGGACTTGAACGGTGGCGCTGGGGACGGATCCTAACAATTCCTGACACCGCCTGTCCTTTTTGTCTCGTGCGTCTGAAGTGGGTAATTCTTGTATTGGACACCTTCTCCATTTCCTTTGTCCTCTGCCTTTGAACTTAACCCCGAATGGGCAGCTTGACATAGAGGTTTCGAGTTCTCTGTGCGCTTGGATCCGGACACGCGCTGTTTATGGGGCAGCCCTGAGTGGGTCAGAATGTCCCAACCGAACGTGGGCGCTGGATTTAAACAGTGGGCACCGGTCCGCCTGTGCTTTGTTGGGGGATGTGTTGCTGGGACAGGAGGTCTCAGGCCCTCTGACTTCTGTTTGTCCTCTCATTTGGAAAGGAGGAAGGTGGGCTGGGAAGCCTAAGGACTCGAGGTCATAGCTTCTGGCTTAGGAAGACCAGCGGGCATAGCTCAGGTGCCTTCAGAACCACTGAGGAAGAGGAGACTTCGCTTCCTTCAGTGACCTCTTTGCCACCTAGGCCTTGAGGAAGGAAGGGCCCACGAGGAAAGCCCGAGTTTGGAAGGACAGAGTGGGAGGAGGCCTCTCTCTTTCACCTCTCCCTCCCTCCCTCCCCGTCTCTTTCTGTCTCTCTCTCTCTGTTTCTCTCTCTCCCTCTTTCTGTCTCTCTGTTCGCGTCTCTCTGCATTTCTCCTCCTCTGTCTCTCAGTGTCTCTCTCCCTGTCCTGGTCTCTGTCTCTGTTTCTGTCTCCCTCCCTCCTCTCTCTCTGCCTTGTCCCTTCTCTTGGTCCCCCTGAAAGCTGTCCTGGGCTAATCTGAGAGCAGGGTGTGCTTTGCGGGGGGTGGGGGGAGAAGGGCGGCGCAGTAACCCTGACTAGTGCAGCTGCCACAGGAGGTGGAAATACAACTCAACAATGGAAAATTGATGAGGTCCGGCTGTTCCTTGGCACTCAGCACCAGCATTCGTCATCCTTTGGGGGCGCCCACATGGGTCCCTTGGGAAAGGTGGAGCGCCCCAGCTCCTCCAGCTGGAGGCCCGGTTAGAGAGCAGGATGTGGGCAGGAGGGCGGCAGAGTTGAGGGGTTCTGGTGCCACAGGGGACCACTCAGTTTGACGTCAAGTCAGCTTAGGGTGCCCAGTGGGTAACCTCATCCTTAAAAATAGAGTGTCACTGCCTCTGGGGACCAAGCTGGCTAAGCAAGGAAGTCAGCTTTTTTTTTTTCAGTCCAGTCAGTGCTCTCTTAATGAGGATGATGCTCCTTTCTCAAGGATAACTTCCTGTGGGCTCCAAGGGTGTGACAGGAGAGCTAGGTATCCCACACTCATTGGACAACAGGGGACCAGGACCCAGGGGTGTGTGTGTGTGTGTGTGTGTGTGTGTGTGTGTGTTTGTGTGTGTGCATGTCTGGAACACTCTCATGACAACTTCACAGCTTTGGTGACATTATCTACAGCCTTTTATCTGAGCCCCTTTCATTATTGTTGGTTAAAGAACAATCTGAGAGTGATTCACCTAAAAAAATTAGAATAAATTTAAAAAAATCCTAAGCCTTTTAGAGCCTTTGCAATTGTGTCTCTGAGCCACGTTCTACAGCAGCTTTGGAGCGTTTTATAAGGTGTGATGGGGAAGAGTGAGGGGCGAGCTGGAGTCTCAGTTTGGAGTTGGAATCACTCTGGGTGGACGTGACTTCTCTTCATCCTGAGCTGTCACTGCAGGAACATAAGTTTGCTTTTAAGTGCTCTTTCTCCTCATTCCTAATTCTCTCAGGCCCCAAACAAGTACCCCCCAGGAGAACTGAACTTTTTGAGGAGTGGGCAGAGGGGATCTCTATGCAGACTGCCGGTTGAGCAATCCTATTTTCTAAGCTAAGTCACAAGCTGGCCGTGGTGGCTCATGCCTGTAGTCCTAGCACTTTGGGAGGCCAAGGCAGGTGGATCACTTTTGCTCAGGAGTTCGAGACCAGCCTGACAAACATGGCCAAACCCCGTCTCCACTGAAAAAATACAAAAATTAGCCAGACGTGGTAGTGGGCGCCTGTAATCCCAGCCACTTGGGAGGCTGAAGCAGGGCCAGGAGGTGAAGGTTGCAGCGAGCCAAGATCGCACCACTGCCCTCCAGCCTTGGGTGATGGAGGGAAAACAAAAAGATTGACCAGTTTTCCTGAAGTTCAGGTAGTTAGTAAGAAAGTGCAGTTTGCAGTTGTGAAAAATCTGATAATGGGATTTTTTTTTCTTTTTTTGTGTATGAAGGGATTCTGGAGTATGTCTGGTCTAAAGGCTGATTTAATAGTTTTAGGAACTTTGCATCAGAACAACCATACTACTCCTTAGAGGAAAAAATGGTTTCTAATCTGGTTATTCAAATTTGTTGTTCACATAACCAAGCCATGCTTGTTCCTATGAGAGAACAGTTGTGCTTTAAAAAAAGAAAATTGAGGGTCAGGTACAGTGGCGCGTGCCTGTAGTCCCAGCTATTCGGGAGGTCGCGATGGGAGGATGGCTTGAGCCAGGAGTTCCAGACCAGCCTGGGCAACATAGCGAGACCTGCATCTCTTAAAAAAAAAATAGTAATAATAGTTAGCTGGTCATGGTGGTGTGTACCTCCTGTAATCTTCGTTACCTGGGAATCTGAGGCAAGAGGCTCACTTGATCCCTGGAGGTCAATGCTGCAGCCAACCATAATCGCACCACTGTCCTCCAGCCTGGGTGATAGAATGAAATCCTCTCTCTAAAAAATAAAATTCAAAAATTATATTTTGGAAATGAGAAACTTACGCTACATAGAGAGAAGAGGACGACTCTGTGCAGCTGTCAACCAGCCTATTTTATCAGTCTTCCTACTTACGATGACCACTTGAGAATTACTTTCTCTATATATCAGAGAAAAAATACTTAGGTTTTATTCCAAAAATGTCCTTATCGAATCATTTGGCATCTACGAGCTAGTGCTCGCTTCTCCTGGGCACCCCGGTGTTAGCCTGCCAGGAGGGAGGTAATTCAGCAGGTGATGGTGGCCAGTCCTTGGGTCTACATTTCATTTTCCTTTTCTCAACCTACTTCTGCACTGAATCATCTAAAAAAAAGGGAAATACCAGCAACCTGTCCTACACGGTTTCTATGAGGAAGATTCCAAGTTTCCCAGATCCCTATTAAAAATATATGTATTTTGAAATACTTACAGATTAACTGGAGATTTCAAAAACGGGACCTGGATTTTCATGCACCCTTCAGCCAGCTTCCCCATGGTGACTGCTTCATATCTGTGGGGCAATATCAAAACCATGTCACTGATGTTGGTATATCCCTATTAAAGAGAACATACACCTCATTCAACTCTATTTTTTTTTTTTTTTTTTTGAGACAGAATCTCACTCTCTTGCCCAGTCTAGAGTGCAGTGGCGTGATCTCAGCTCACTGCAGCCTTGAATTCCTGGTCTCAAGCGACCCTCGCACCTCAGCCTCCCGAATAGCTGGGCAACGGCAGCCATGCACCACCATACCTGGCTAATTTTTGTATGTTTTGTAGAGGCAGGGTCTTCTTACATTGCTCAGGTCTTGAACTCCTGGTGCCTCAAGCAGTCTTCCCACCATGGCCTCCCAAAGTGCTGGATTGTGTATAGGCATGAGCTATGGTGTCCGGCTTGTACAGCCTTTATTAATTTTCAAAAGGTACTCATTTGTGTTTTCAAGTGTTTGTACGTCCAGAGCTCTGTGCAGTTTCACCCAGTGTGTGGATTTGGGCAGCTACCACCCTCTAAATGATGGTGCAGAATGAATTCCCCCACCACAGACCACTCCATCTTGCTCGACACTTTTTTTTTTTTTAACTTTCACACACTATACCATCTGAAAATATTTTATTTTCTTAAGGGTCAGGAGATCTTGATGATACATGGTTCTCATATCTAAAGTGCTTATACTGGTAGGTTTCTGCTGTCCTTGGTTCCCATGATTTGGCCAGAATTTCCTTTCCTCTCCTCGTCGCTGAGCTCTTATTAATGCCCCAAGTCAGTCCATTCAGGTTGTTGTAGCAAAACCCCGCCAACAGGGTGGCTTACAAACCACAGATATTTATTGCTCACAGTTCTCGGATGCTGGAGATCCAAGATGAAGGCGTGGCAGAGTTGGTGTCTGGTGGGGACCTGCTTCCTGATTCACAGATGGCGCTTCTGACTGTGTCCTCACATGGTGGAAGGGGTGAGGGAGCTCTCTGGGGTCCCTTCATGGGGTCACTGATCCCATCCATGAGGCTTCATGCTCATGACCTCATCACCCCCCTAGGGCCTCAGCCCCTGACACCATCACCTTACAGGTGAGGATTTTAACACAGGAATTTTGGGGAGGCACAGACATTGAGTCCACGGCATCCCCACCCTATCACACCAGCATGCTGCTGGAACGAGTGGCATCTGAACTGGTGAGATTTTACTGTGTACGTAAATCAGCAGCCTTGTGGGCAGTGTTGACAGAGCAATTAGGAGTGCTGTTGGTGGCCTAACAATACACGGAAAGTGGAGCTCAGCCCTTTAATCTTATTTATCTGGCGTGGGCGCCCTGTGTGAAACTGGCTCATGCATGAGTGAATGACAGTTTCCACTTCAGTGCATGCACGAATGTCAAGAGATGAGATCAAATACTACGTGTCAGAGAACATTTCCAAGTATAGAAGTCCTGTCGGTTTCTCCTCTTCGTCGTTTATGTCATTTTATTTTTAAAAATTTAATTAAATTATAAGTTCTGGGATACATGTGCAGGACTTATTTTATTTTTTAAATAAAAGAGACGGGATCTCGCTGTGTTACTCAGGCTGGTCTTGAACTCTTGGCCTCAAGCATTCCGCCTGCCTCCCCTGCTTGAACATGAACGCCAAGAGTGTGGGGATCTCTGTGTGTTGGGGTCACTTTCATCTCCCACATCCACAGAACAGACCTGGCACTTAGTGTGTGCCTGAGACCACCTACTGCGTGAATGCAGAGAGCAGCCCTCCTCATGTGCCTGGGGTTTCCTGAGGCGAGGAACCTTCAGTGCTAGCTGGGAAAGTCCTAGGCAGAGACAGGGACAAACTGGTCACTCTGTGTGTGAACAAATGAATGGATGATGGCATTATCAGCAGTTGTTCTTTATGACACTCACTGATGCCAAGTACTAGCTGGGTACAGTATGTACTTTAGTTTCTCTATGGGCAGAAGCCCCACCATGCCAACATTAGTGTTATTTTCTTTGTTCTTTTTTTTTTAGAGACAGAGACTCACTCTGTCGCCCAGTCTGGGGTGCAGTGGTGCAATCACAGCTCACTGCAGCCTCGACCTCCCGGGCTCAAGTGATCCTCCCACGTCAGTGTCCCAGAGTACTGGGATTACAGGCTTGAGCCTCCACACCTGGCCTCCCTTGAATTTTTATTTTTTGAGATAAGGTCTCTGTCACTCAGACTGAGGTGGGAGGATCGCTTGAACCCAGGAGCTCAAGATCCACCTGGACAATATAGCAAGACCCCATCTCTAAAAAAACATTTGTTTAAAGTAGCTGGGTGTGGTGGCATGCACCTGTAGTCCCAGCTACTAGGGAGGCTGAGGCAGGAGGATCACTTGAGCCCAGAAGATGGAGACTGCAGTGAGCCATGATGGCTCTACTGTGCTCCAGCCTGGGCCACAGAACAAGACCCTATGTCAAAAATGAAGAAAAGAAAATATTGGCCGGGCACAGTGGCTCACGCCTGTCATCCTAGCGCTTTGGGAGGCCGAGGTGGGCAGATCATGAGGTCAGGAGTTCGAGACCAGCCTGGCCAACATGGTGAAACCCTGTCTCTACTAGAAATACAAAAATTAGCTGGGTATGCTGGCAGGCACCTGTAGTCCCAGCTACTCAGAGGCTGAGGCAGGAGAATTGCTTGAACCAGGGAGGTGGAGGTTGCAGTGAGCCGAGACTGCGCCACTGCCCTCCAGCCTGGGTGACAGAGTGAGATTCTGTCTTAATAAAAGAAAAAAGAAAATATCAAGGGAGACGATGGCTCAGTGCTGGCACACTGTAGGGCTGCAAAAAGTGAACCTTCCTATCCTCAGCATCCTCTTCTCCCCAGCAGGAAATCGCATAGGTACAGTTGAAAACAAAAAAGAAAGACAACGAGATAATCTTTTAAAAAGGTAGTAATGTTGATGGCATTGTGGTTGTTAAAAAAAAAACCAAAAACACCTTTGGGGAAATACAGGGAAAGCCCCAAAGCATTCCTTCCAAAAAGCTGAAAGTGCTTTACTTAGAATTGTGACCTGTTTCCTCGTTAGAAAAGTCTGTGCTTAGGACCTTCCTGGTAAGCGCAGGGTGAGGAGGTGGAACCGATGTTTCTGTCTGTGTGACAGGTTCCCTCTGCTTGTTTCTACAGGTGGCTTCCCCGTGGTCCTCTACTGTGGTGGGTCCAGTCCCACAACCAGGTCTGGGGCCACCATCATCATATTTGTGTCCCTCACCCCAAGATTCTTATGTCAAAACCTTAATCCCCAAGATGATAGTGTTAGAAGTCGAGGCTCTTAGGAGGTGAAGAGGTCGTGAAGGTGGAGCCTCATGAATGGGATCAGTGCCCTTAAAAAAGGGGCGCCAGAGAGCTCCCTTGCTTCTTCTGCCATATGAGGACACAGTGAGATGGCACCATCTATGAATTAGGAAGCTGCTCCGCACCAGACTCTGAGTCTCCCACACCTTCATCTTGGACTTGCAGCCTCCAGGACTGGCAGCAGTGAATGTCTGTTGCTCTAAGCCCCCAGTCTACTGTGTTTTGTGATGGCAGCACAGATGGATTTCGATGGCGCTCTGTTCACCCCACGCAGCAGGCTCCATGCACAGGCATGCCCTCTCTCTGCAGACTGAACAGCTCTGCTTCTCTGTTCTGTGCTCCTCCACTTTTCCATGCCGTATTTTCTTACTTTCTCAGCATTATTCGTCTTGTCTCTGGTCTCTTTTGAAGCCTTGTTTTCCAGGGACCTCTGTTTCTCCCTCCTCTTGAACAAGATGCTACTGGCCCTGGGCTCCTCACCTTACTTCCCACCTGCCGCTCATCTGCTTGGTGATGGAAAGTGAGGAAGAAGAAAAAATTCTAACATGAAGAGGAACACAGAACACGCAGATCCCGAGACGGAGAAAGCTGCCTGCTGGCTGCCGGGTCTCCGGGAGAAGCAGGGAGGGGAATGGGGAGAACTGCTGGATGCGTATCGGGTCTCCTTTGGGTGGATGAACGTATTTTGGAACTAGATTGAGATGACAGTTGCACAGCACTGTGAACGTGCTAAATGCCACTAGATGGTTGATTTAAAAATGATTCATTTTACGTTACAGTGAATTTCACCTTGATGGGAAAGAAAACAGAGGAAGCCAGGCTTGGTGGCTAGAGCCTGTAATCCCAGGACTCTTCGGGGAAAGAGATGGAGGTTGACGACCTAGTGGCCAGATCTCGCAGAGCTTGGCAGACTTTTCTTTGTATTTTTTGAGACAGTCTCACTGTGTCACCCAGGCTGGAGTGCCGTGGCGCGACCTTGGCTCACTGCAACCTCTGCCTCCCGGGTTCAAGTGATTCTCCTGCCTCAGACTCCCGAGTAGCTGGGATTACAGGCGTGCACCACCATGCCTGGCTAATTTTTGTATTTTTAGCAGGGACAGGGTTTCACCATGTTGAGATCGCGAGTGGTGGGATTCTTGGTCTGTTTCGGAGGTTGAAGCCGTAGGAGTCCCTTTGAGAATGAATGCAGGGTGTAATTGTATTAGTTTGCTCTGACTGACTGGCTAATTCAATAGAAGTGAATTTCCGCCACCGTCCTGGAGGCTGGAGGTCTGAGATCCAGGCGTGGGCAGGGCTGGCTCCTCCTGAGGCCTCGCTCCTGGGCTTGGAGACGCCGTCTTCTCCCTGTGTCCTCACCAGGTCATTCCTCTGTGCGTGTCTGTGTCCTTATCTCCTCTTTAAATTTTTATTGTTTTAGAGACAGGCTGTCGCTCTGGGCCAGGCCGGAGTGCAGTGGCGCAATCATAGCTCGCTGCAGCTTTAGCTTCCTGGGCCCAAGCAATCCTCCCACTTCTGCCTCCTGAGTAGCTGGGAGCACAGGAGTGCACCACCATGCCCAGCTTTTCTCTATATATTTTTTCTAGAGATGGGGTCTCCCTATGTTGCCTAGGCTGGTCTCAAGTTCCTGGCCTCAAGCATTCCTGCTGCCTCAGCCTCCCAAAGTGCTGTGATTACAGATGTGAGCCACCGTGCCCAGCCTCCTCTTCTCATTAGGATACCAATCCTATTGCGTCAGGGTCCACCCTAAGACCTCTTCTTACCTTGATAACTCCTCAAGGAGCCCATTTCCAAACACAGTCACATACTGCAGTCTGGGGCTAGGGCACCCGTGTGTGATATCTGGGGGACACGGTCAGCCCATAGCCCCCGTGAAAATGGTAACGCCTCCAGGGACAAACTGGAAGTCCTCCTAATGCGGTCCTGGAGTGTCGCCTCAGTTAGACCTGGCTTCTTAGAAGATCCCCTTCTTGGTTGACTTCCGGGGTCTCTCTCATGCTCCTTCACACTGTCTGAGTCTCGCATGGCTGCCGGAACAAAGGACCACAAATACAGTGGCTTCAAACCACATGCAATGAAGAGAGACCTGCACTCCCAGGTTCCCTCCAGCACAGCTCGCACAACAGCCAAATAGGGAAACAACCCATATGTGCATCAGTGGATGACTGGGTGGAGAACATTCGATCTGCACACAATGGAGTGCTATTCAGCCTGTAAAATGCATAAGGTCCTGTCATTTGCAACAGTGCCAATGCAACTGGCGGTCATTATGCTCAAGAAATAAGCCAGGCACAGAGAGACAGACACCGCATTATCTCACTCCTTTTTCAGTATCGATCTCCCGGACTCAAGGGAGCCTCTCACCTCAGCCTCTTGAGTAGCTGGGACTACAGGTGTGCGTCACCACACCAGGCTATTTGTTTTGAATTTTTTTGTAGCGATAGAGTCTCGATATGTTGCCCAGGCTGGTATTGATTCTCTTGCTTCAGCCTCCCAAAGTGCTGGGGTTACAGGCGTGAGCTACCACGCCCAGCCTGACCTATGTACTTTAGAATCCCAGAAGCAAATCTTGTATTCTCCCAGAGGAGCAAGACAGAAACACAGGTGCTAGAGGGAACAGTGTTTGCACAGAGACCTGAGTGTGTGGATAAATTTGGTAACACCCACGCATGTGTGGGTAAACTTGGCAGGCCCCTTTTTCTCCAAGGTTCCCTTGTGGAAGAAGAATGAAACCAATGCAATCGATACTTTTAAGAAGCTTCTCCTTTCTGGACCGTTTTCAGGCTGCATTTCCCGGATGGGCTTGTTTTCCTGGCATCTCCGATTCTGTGCTGTGTTGGGTGAGACGGGATGATGCACATTTTGCTTCCCCAGTAGGATCTTCAGTAGAAGTCCAGTTGGCATTTGCATTTGATCTGAGTAGGAGAAAATGTGATAAATAGCCATTAGAGGCCGGGTGCCCGCGCTGACGCCTGTAGTCCCAGCACTTTGGGAGGCCAAGGCAGACAGATCACTTGAGGTCAGGAGTTCAAGACCAGCCTGGCCAACATGGCGAAACCCTGTCTGTACCCTCAAATACAAAAATTAGCCGGGCGTGGTAGTGGGTGCCTGTCATACCAGCTACTCCGGAGGATGAGGCAGGAGAATCACTTGAACCCAGGAGGCGGAGGTTGCAGTGAGCCGCCTCCTGTGCACAGTACTGTGCAACTGTACTCCAGCCTGGGCGCCAGAGTGAGACTCCATCTCAAACACACACACACACACACACACACACACACACACACACACTGTTAGATTCATTGGAAGCCGCCCAGCAATTCCTCCGTGATGGCAGAATAGGCACGCAGGAGACTCACTCTACCCTGTCTGAACACCTTCGGCGAGGATGAAAATGACTTCAGAGGAGGCACAGGCTCCAGGATGGAAATTCCTTCCGCCTCCCGTGCTGATGGTTTCTGCCCTCCTGTGGTGTGAGAGACCACGCAGAGCTTCTCAGCGTGGGAGGCTGTTGCCAGTCTGGCGAGTCTCCCTACGGAGGAGTTTCCTGTGGGACACCTCTCGGCAGTTCTTCCGGCCTTTCATGTCTTATTTCAGATGATACGGTGGCCGGGTAAAGGGATTATCTTATTTTGTTTTTTAGAGACAAGATCTTGCTCTGTAGCCCAGGCTGGAGTGCAGTGGGGTGCAATCGCAGCCTCAAACTCCAGGGCTCAAGTGATCCTCCTGCCTCAGTCTCCCAAGTAGCTGGGACTACAGGCACACACCACCAGCTCCTTCTCTGATAAGGTGGGGAGACGAGAAGAGAGGAGGACATAAAACTGTCCGTTTGACTAGCTTGAGCCTTTCCATCCTGCTTAATCCGGAACTGTCAAGGCTAGACCTTGATCATTCTTTAATATGTTTGCAAAATGGGGCTGGGCACGGTGGCTCACACTTGTAATCCCAGCACTTTGGAAGGCCAGGATGAGAGAATCACTTGAGTCCAGAAGTTCGAGACCAGCCTGGACAACATAAGAAGACCCCACCTTTACAAATAGGAGAAAAAAAATGAGCCGGGCATGGGGACACATACCTGTGGTCCCAGCTGTTCGGGAGGCTGAGATGGGAGGATTGCTTGAGCTCAGGAGGTAGAGGTGTCAGTGTGCTGTGATTGTGCCACTGCACTCTAGCTTTGTGACAGAGTGAGACCCTGTCTCAATTAAAAAAAAAAAAAAGAAAAAAAATAGACCTTCCTTCTGTACAATGTCTTCCCTGGTGGCCTTCGTGCCCTCCTTCCTGTTTAAAAATCCATTTTCCACCAGGACATAGAAAAAGGAAGTTGTCTCCCGCAGTCCTGTTACATTGTGCAAGTCCGCAGCTCCCTGCAACCCGTGCTGCCGTTTACTTAGCACGCGCGTTGTGTGTGGGCATCACATGAATTTTGAGGTGGTTGTTTTGGATGTTTTATTGGGGAGGCACTCCATCAAAGAGATTTGGAGGGCAACCTGTGGAGGGTTCTTTTAAAATCGTTGACAACTAATTTGGTGGATGTTTTCACCATGATGAATCATTCCTTTGGGAGTCATTTTGCAGAACAAAGGGGTTACACGCAGGTGTGGCCAGAGAGACCCTGGCACAGAAGAAAGAAGGGCTTTGTAATGCTTCGGGCACCCGGGATCTCTTTGGACGGGCAGGCAGAGGGGGACCCTGTGCAAGCCTGCCTGCGTGTATTTGGGTATGCATACTTATGTTGGAGTCTTGGCAATGAGAGGACAAGAGTGGAGGGAACAGAGCTGTTACCAGAAAGGGGTCTGGATCCAGACGCCAAGAGAGGGTTCTTGCATCTCTTGCAAGAAAGAATTCAGGGCAAACCCATAGAGTAAAGTGAAAGCAAGTTTATTGAGAAAGTAGAGGAATAAAAGCATGGCTACTCCATAGGCAGAGCAGCCCCGAGGGCTGCTGGTTGCCCCTTTTTATGGCTATTTCTTGATTATATGGTAAACGAAAGGTGAATTAATCACGCCCCCCCTTTTTAGACCATATAGGGTAACTTCCTGATGTTGCGTTGGCATTTGTAAACTGTCATGATGCTGGTGGGAGTGCAGCCGTGAGGACGCCCAGAGGTCACTCTTGTCGCCATCTTGGTTTTGGCGATTTGGGCCTGCTTCTTTACTGCAACCTGTTTCATCAGCAAGGTTTATGACCTGCATCTTGCGCTGACCTCCTGTCTCATCCTGTGACTTAGAATGCCTAACCTCCTGGGAATGCAGCCCAGCAGGCTTCAGCCTCGTTTTACCCAGACCCTCTTCAGGACGGAGTTGCTCTGGTTCAGATGCCACTGACAGAGCTACCTTACGGTTGGAGACAGCGTCATAGGGAGTTATTCTTCAAAGATTGCAGATGCAGCTTGAATGAGATCCCAAAAATCAAAAGGGTGTTGAGAAAGCAACTTGCCTAGAATTTCCTCTTCATGGGCTGTTGATTCCGTTTACAGTGACACCTTGAGAAAAAATAGGCGACACACAGTGGCTCATGTCTGTAATCCCAGTGCTTTGGGAGGCCGAGGAGGGAAAATCGTTTGAGGCTAGCAGTTCTAGACTAGCCTGGACAACGTAGTGAGACCCTGTCCCTACAAAAAATAAAAAAAAAATTAGCCGTGTGTGGTGGTGCATACCTGCAGTCCTAGCTATTCGGGAGGCTGAGGTGGGAGGATCATTTGAGCGTAGGAGTTGGAGGCTGCAGTGAGCTATGATGGTGCTACTGCACTCCAGGCTTAGCGACAGAGCAAGATTCTGGAAGAAAAGAAAAAAAGAAAAGGAAATAAAAGGTAAAGAAGAAAGAAAAGACAAGAAAAAAGAAAAAGAAATAATAATTTATATGGAAAAAAATCTGTGATGACTCATAATATTCCCTGGACTCTGGAATAGAAATAGTTAGACATTATTTTGTTTATTAAAGTTTTTCTTTAGTTCATTCTTAAACCGTTTAGAATCTGAGAACAGATTCTGTCTTGTCAATTTCATTGATCTTCGGGCTGAGTGTGGTGCCTTAACACCTGTAATCCCAGCACTTTGGGAGTCCAGGAGTTTAAGACTAACCTCGGCAACATGGTGAAACCCTGTCTTTAAAAAAACAACAAAAAAACCCCTAACAATTTGCTGGCATGGTGGCTTGTGCCTGTAGTCCCAGCAACGTGGGAGGGTGACGTGGGAGGATCACTTGAGTCCGGGAGGTCAAGGTTAAACTGAGCTATGATAGCGCCATTGTACTCCAGCCTGGATGACGGAGTGAGACCATGAAAGAAAAGAAAAAAAGAGAAGAAAGAAAACAGAAGATAAAAGTAAAAGAGAAATATATAGAAAAAAATCAGTAACGAGTCAAAATATTCCCTGGATTGTTGAATAGAAATAGTTGTTGGACGTGACTTTATCTATTCAGGCTTTTGTTTAGTTCGTCCTTAAATCATTTAGTATTTCATTTTGAGAATAGATTTTAGTTTATCAGTTTCATCAGTTTTTGCAAAGAAACAGCTTTGGGTTTCGTTGATGTTTCTCCGTTGACTTCCTGTTTTCAGCTCCATTGCATTTTGCTATGGTTTTTCTTTCACTTTTTTCCACTCGTTTTAGGTTTCTGGAATTTCCTGAAGCACTGTATTTTGATACAGATTCTGAGCTGCTGCTTTCGCTGTCACAGACCAGAGGGTCCTAGAAGAAATAGAATCGTAACCGTGGAAAACCGTTAGGAAACCCCATTCCTTCCGACCTTCAGAGGTCTTCAGGGCAGCACCGTGGTGCACCGCCTAATTTTGGTGTTTCATAGTCTGATGCGTTCATAGCTTGTAACGATCAGACTCTGATTGAGCTCTGCTTTTTTAAAGTTTCTCTTACCCAGCTAGCTGGTGCTGTTTTAGCTCCGGCTTCCTCCTCTGTGTAATCAACACCCCCAGTCGCCTCTTTACCCAAAAAGCCACAGAAATAAGTGCAGAGAAAACAAGTCAGCCGCCACCTGCTACAGAAGCGTGTCCTTAAATGCGATGCATTTCAGGACAGCTGTGTGAGTTCCGGGAGCTTGTCTTCCTTCAAAGGAAAAAGTAAAAATAACAGAAAGGTTGCAGCGAAAGCGTTCTCAATTGAGTGGCATCTAGGCTTTAGTGTTGTGAATGCTCATTTAGCGCTTAGGAAGTTGTGGGATGGTAGGCGAGTGTGTGGTCTGGGATGGAGATTCTTCACGCTCTAAGAGTGAAAACCTGGTCAGGCGCAATGGCTTATGCCTGTAATCTTTGGGAGCCATTGCGGGAGGATCACTTGAGGTCAGGAGTTCGAGACCAGCCTGGCCAACATGGCAGAACCTTGTCTCTACTAAAAATACAAAAATTAGCTGGGCATGGTGGTACATACTTGTAATCCCGCCTACTCAGGAGGCTGAGGCAGGAGAATCACTTGAACCCCTGGAGGGGGAGGTTGTAGTTAGCCAAGATCATGCCACTGTACTCCAGCCTAGGTGACAGAGTAAGACTCCATCTCAACAACAACAAAACAAAATTTTGGAAGTTGTGGGACAATGGGTGAGTGTGTGCTCTAGGCTAGATTCTCCACCTCTCTAAAAGTGAAAACCTGGCTGGGCACAGTGGCGCACGTCTGTAATCCCAGCACTTTGGGAAGCCGAGGCAGGCAGATCACTTGAGGTCAGGAGTTCGAGACAGCCTGGCTAATATGGCAAAACCCTGTCTCTGCCAAAAGTATAAAACTTAGCTGGGCGTGGTGGCGGGTATCTGTAGTCCCAGCTACTTGGGAGGCTGAGGCATGAAAATCGCTCGAATCTGGGAGGCGGAAGTTGCCGTGAGCTGAGACTGCACGTGCCACGGCGCACACGAGTGAACTCCAGCCTGAGCGACAGATTCTGTCTCAAAAAAAAGCCCCAAAAAGCCACAA
Source organism: Alouatta palliata (assembly GCA_004027835.1). Lineage (NCBI taxonomy): Eukaryota > Metazoa > Chordata > Mammalia > Primates > Atelidae > Alouatta > Alouatta palliata. The sequence goes on along the minus strand of PVKV010012832.1, from coordinate 17,184 downwards.
AGACAAAATAACAACAGCAACAAAACAAAAATGAAAACCTACTTCTTTTGCTAGACATGGTGGCTCTTGCCTGTACTCTCACCACTTTGGAAGGCCGAGGTGGGAGGACCACTGTCACCTTTCAAGGCCCAGGAGTTCGGGACCAGCCTGGGCAACATTGCAAGACCCCCCTCCTTAAAAAATTAGCTGGGTGTGGTGGCGTGTGCCTGTAATCCCAGCACTTTGGGAGGCTGAGGCAGGAGGAGTGCTTGGGCCTAGGATTTCGAGTCCAGCTTGGGCAACACAGCAAGAGCCGTCTCTCTGTAAAGTTGCTTCTTTCTCCGTGGTGGGGGAGTTCTGGTGCACGCTTTGCCTCTCTTCCTGCACCTGTGGTTCTGTGGTACGCCTGCACATACGGTAGTCACTGGAAGATATGTAGTTGTGCCCACAGCCATACACACTCACAGGTTTTTGGCTGATTTCATGACAATGCTTAAGGCCGCTGACAGCACTGTAATTCTTTGGATTTTGGCAGATGTTCAGATGAAACTAGGCGCTGGCCCACCCATCTGCTGAGGAAAGAATGGCTGCCTTGTATGGGAGAGTGTCCCTCTGTTCTCTAGCTGCCTGCCTGGTGTTCTTGTGGAGTGAGCAGCACAGACAGTGCCCCTGGGTAGACCTGTGTGTGCTCCAAAAGGTGATTTAGTCAATCGTTCCCTTGAGATACCCTTGTTCCAGGAACCGCGCTCTGTGTGACTCTTCGCTGGAGTTCCCAGACTGCGTAAAGAAAACATGATGATTCATGGCTGTGCATGGTTGCTCACGCCTGTCATCCCAGCACGTTGGGAGGCTGAGACGGGAGGATTTCTTGAGCCTGGGAAGTCGACACCAGCTTGGGCAACACAGTAAACCCCTGTCTGTAGAGAAAAAATTAGCTGGCTGTGATGATGAGCACCTGTGGTCCCAGCTACTTGGGAGGCTGATGCTGGCCGATTGCCTGAGCCTGGGAGTTGGAAGCTGCAGTGAGCCGTAATCATACCACTCCAGCCTGGGCAACGGAGTGAGACCTCATCTTCAAAAAAAAAAGAAAAACATGACCATTATGATTAATTAAAACAAACATTGCCTGGCGATAAGGAAAGTAAGAAGTAGGATTCTCAGATTAGCAACCCAGCGGACAAAGGAGTAACAGAGTTTGCAGGAAGCAGGTCTCCCATTTAATAGCAGGACAATGAAATGAAGATAGAACAAGTGGCTTCTTCCTTCTTCTTTTTTTTTTTTTTTTAAGAAACTGGGTGTCGCATTGTCACCCAGGCTGGAGTGCAGTGGCGTGAGCATAGCTCACTGCAGCCTTTACCTCCTGGCTCAAGCAATCCTCCTGCCTTACCCTCTGAAGTAGCTGGGACTACAGGCACATACCACCCACCATACTTGGTTAATTTTTTGTATTTTTAGTAGAGACGGAGGGGGTGGGGATGGTTTGCCATATTACCTAAGCTTGTCTCAGACTTCTGGCGTCAAATGATTCTCCTGCCTTGGCTTCCCAAAATGTTGGGATTACAGGCATGAGCCAATGTGCCTGGCGAGTAAGTGGCTTTTTGTTTGTTTGTTTTGAGGCAGAGTCTCGCTCTGTTGCCCAGGCTGGAGTACAGTGGTTCTATTTCGGCTCACTGCAACCTCTGCCTCCTGGGTTCAAGTGATTCTTATGCCTCAGCCTCTCGAGTAGCTGGGATTACAGGTGTATGCCACCATGTCCAGCTAATTTTTGTATTTTTAGTAGAGACAGAGTTTTGACTTCTTGGCCAGGCTGGTTTCGAACTCCTGACCCCAAGCGATCCGCCTACCTCGGCCTCCCAAAGTGCTGGGATTACAGGTGTGAGCCACCTCGTCCAGCCAAGCAAGAAAAAAATCTGTCTTATACAGAAGATCCCTAATTTATGATGGTTCCATTTATGATGGTTTGAGTTACGATAGTTTGATTGATGATTTTTCAGTTTTACAGTGGTGGGAAAGAGAGACACAGTCAGTGGAAACCGTGCTTCGAATACCCATGCAACCATTCTGTTTTTAGCTACACGAGGCATTCAGTGCTTGATTGTAAACTAGGCTTCGTGTTAGGTGAGTTTGCCCAGCTGTAGGCTAATGTAAGTGTTGTGAGCACGTTTAGGGAGGCTGGCCTAAGCTGTGATGTTTCTAGGTTAGGTGTGTTAGATACATTTTTTGCTTACCACATTTTCAACTTACAAGGAGTTTATGGGGGTGTACTGTCATCATCGTAAATTGAGGAGTGTCATAGACTAGGGGGCTTTAACAGACATTTATTGTTCACAGTTCTGGAGGCTGGGAGTCACAGATCAAGGTGTTTCAGATTTGGTGTCTGCTGAGGGCTTCCTGGTTCGTAGATGGCTCCTTCTTGCTGTGTCTTCACATGGTGGAAGGGACGAGGGAGCTGTCTGGGGTCCCTTTAATAGGGACACTGATCTCATTCATGAGGCCCCATCCTCATGACTTCATCACCTCCCAAAGGCCCCACCTCCCAACACCATCACCTTGGGGATGAATATTCAACATGGGAATTTCTGGAGGATGCAAGCTTTCACCAGTAGGGTTTTCAGTGCAAAGAAATAGAAGGAAATGAAAAGGCAGGCACTAGGTAGGAGAGAACTAGGGAAGACAGCGCGGTAGTGGCACTCCAGCATAACAGTCTCCTACTCAGGGGGTCCCCTAGCGCCATTCACACCGAAGAAACCTGAGGCAGCCTTTCTGATGTATCATTCTTAGGAAAACCACCATGAATCTGGCACTTAGCTATCAGTGAGACTGTGAGAGAGCTTAATGGAAGTAAAGACATGTCCCAGAAATGACAGATCATTCAGAGAACCTAAGAGAAAATTAAAACCAAAAGGGGGTCATGTGTGCTGTCACTCATACTTTGGGAGGTCGAGCAGGAGGATCGCTTGAGCCCAGAAGTTTGAAACCAGCCTGGGCAACATAGGGAGACCCTATCTCTACAAAAAATACAAACATTAGCCAGGTGTAATGGCACACACCTTAGTCCCTGCTACTCAGGAGGCTGAGGTGGGAGGATTGCTTGAACCTGTGAGTTCGAGGCTGCACTGAGCTAAGATCACACCACTGCACTCCAGCCTGGGCGACAGAGCGAGATCCTGCCTCAAAAACAAAAGCAAGAGCAAAACAAAACAAAAAAAAATCCAAAAGGGGAACATAAAAGAAAAAAAAAATCTCACTTTAAGACATCTTTTTAGAAGAGTAGGAGAGGATATTGTCTCTATCCACAAAAATAGGATATTACAGTAAAAGAGAAACAGGAAGAGCTTTATATAGGACTGCTGAGGGTTAGGAGAAAAACATTGCGTTGAATAAATGCGAAGGGTGACCTCATCCACGCCAGTGACTTCAGTTATCATCTCATGGCTTTGGCTCTCAATGCACGTGTCTAGTTTAGACCTTTCTTAGTAGCCCTGAAGGGTGCATTGCCGACTTCTGCCTTTTGGAGGGTCCATTTTTCCTAAGACATCCAGCAACACTCTTACATGAGTGCCCTGCTTCGCTGTCACAAATGACCACAAACTGGGGAACGCAAGCAGCAGAAATGTATGCTCTCCCAGCCCTGCACACCAGGAATCTGAGGTCAGAGTGGAGGCAGGGCCGTGCTCCCTCCGGAGGCACTAAGGGAGGCTCCTTCCCGCCTCTTCCAGCTCCTGGGGGCTCCAGCATCCCTGGGCTTGTGGCCACATCGCTTCAGTCTCTGCCTCCGTCTCCACGTGGCCTTCTCCTCTGTGTCTGTGTCTCCTCTTCTGTCTCTTAGAAGCACACTAGTCATTGGATTTAGGGCTCACCATACTCCAGGATGATCTCATCTCAAGATCCTTAGCTTAATCACATTTGCAAAGTTCCGTATTTCCAAGTAAGTTCCCATTCCAGGTCCTGAACATGAGGATGTGAGTATATCTTTGTGGAGAACCACAGTTCAATCCACTAGAGTTGCATCCAGTTCCTTCTAGAGGCTCTAGGGGAGGCTCCTTCCCGCCTCTCCCAGCTCCTGGGGGCTCCAGCATCCCTGGGCTTGTGGCCACATCACTCCAGTCTCTGCCACTGTCTCCACGTGGCCTTCTCTGTATCTGTGTCTCCTCTTCTGTCCCTTTATTTATTTATTTATTTTATATTTTATTTATTTATTTTTTTGAGGTGGAATTTCACTCTTTTGCCCAGGCTGGAGTGCGACGGTGTGATCTCAGCTCACTGCAACCTCCGCCTCCTGGGTTCAAGTGATTCTCCTGCCTCAGCCTCCCGAGTAGCTGGGATTACAGGTGCCTGCCACCACGCCCAGCTTATATTTGTATTTTGAGTAGAGATGAGATTTCACCATGTTGGCCAGGCTGGTCTTGAACTCCTGTCCTCAGGTGATCTGCCCGCCTTGGCCTCCCAAAGTGCTAGGATTACAGGCGTGAGCCACTGCGCCTGGCCATTTTTTATTTTTTCTCTTCTGTCTCTTAGAAGGACACCTGTTGTTGGATTTAGGTCCCACCCTCAATCCAGGATGGCCTCATCTGGAGATTGTTTACTTAACAGAAACTACAGAGACCTTATTTTCAAATAAGGCTCCATTCACAGGTACCAGGGGTTAGGATGTGGATATATTGTGGGGGGTACCATTCAACCTCCTCGGTCCCTCAACCCTCAATACGTCCACTGAGTTCAACAGGAAATGTGTCCCCTTCCCACAAACAGCACAAGCTGAGACCCCTGTGCACCTGCACACCTTGCCTGAGTCGCCAGCACTCACTGCTGAGATGCCTAAACCCTGAGCTGTGATCATCTCCACCCTCCCTCTTCCAGCCCACTTCAGTCCATTCTCTGCCCAAGCGCCTTATAAACAAGGTTTAACCCTACCACCGTCCCATTTTCAGTGGAAATTTTACTTCTTAAAAGAGGCCTTCCCTGACCCCTTAACCAAGGTTAGCTACATCCTGATGTTCTCCTCTGGATATGTTGTTTGAAGTCCTCAAGTCTAAACTCATGTGAGGGTACCCAGTTGTTAGACTTTCTGTCATTTATGCCTCCTCCCCTCCTTCCAGCCTGACTGGAGCTAAACCAAACTAAACGAGGGAGCAACCTCGTGTTCATTGCAGTTATTCAGAGGTAGACAGTACCTGAAACACAGGAAAATATCAGTCGTGACGGAGGGGATGCATTCATTTATTATATTGACTCCTTTTTTTTTTTTCCAGAAAGCTATTTTGTGTTCAAAACCTGGACTGCATAAATCACTTCATTGTCTAAGATGGGGTGTTAGAAGCTGACATCTGATAAAAGAGTTCAGTGTGTCTGGTCAGCAGGAACTCTAAAGCTTTCTAACATCAAATGCAGTAAAAGTTCAGTTGCTTGCTCCATAGCCTCAATTCAAATCCTCAGTAGCCACTTGTGAGCTTGTGGCTACCATCTTGGACGGCACAGATAGAGAGCATTCCTTTTGTCGCAGGAAATTCTGCGGACACCTGCTCGCTCCAAAACAGCGGGTCTCAGCTGGGGGCAGGCCTTCCCCCACAGGGCACTTAACAGTCTCTGGGGACAGTCGTGGTTGTCACTACTGGGTGTGGATGCTGATGGCATGTGGTGAGTGGAGCCCAGGGACGCTGCTCAGCACCTTGCAGTCCACAGGACGGCCCCACAGAGAGTCATACGGCCCCAGATGTCAGCAGTGCTGAGGCTGAGAGAACCTGCCTTAGCATGAGAGTCTCTCTCCCTCTCTCCCTCTCTCTCTCTCTCTCTCTCTCTCTCTGTCTCTCTTTCCCTCTTTCCCTCCCCTCCCTCTCCCCTCCCTCACTCTGCCCCTGTCCACCCATCCAATCTATTATCTATTTACCTATCTACCTATCAATGATCTAACCACCTTATCTATCTATCTTTTTATGTATGTTTCACCTGTCTATCCTATCATCTGTCTACCTACCCGTCCATCCATCCATCCATCCATCCATCCATCCATCCATCCATCCATCCATCCAAACACCCAATTAGCTACCGGTCAGTCATACCCATCTACCTATCTTTCTGTCTGCCCACGGCAGAGATTCTCCACCAGTGGCAGTGCAGCTCTCTCGGGACACTTCTTCCCTGGACAAGTCCGGAGACATTTTTGTTGTCACAGCTCAGGGAGGTGCTGCTGCTAACAGGTGGGTGGAGCCAAGGGTCACTGCTGGCCCCCCTCCAGTGCACAGGACGGCCCCACCACAAAGAACCATCCAGCTCCAAATGTTGATGGACTGAGTTTGAGAAGCTGATCTCAAGGGTGATTTGGGGGTGCTGTGTAATTATTGCATCCTATCCTGGAGGTAGGCACGGCTTGTGTCTTTAACCTGGCTGCATGGTGGATGTGTGAAAACTAACCCTTGTTTTTCTTGGTAGAGTCACACCCAAATGTTATTCAAAGCTGCACATACTGTGCTTGTATAAATACATTGAGCCAGAAATCACAAACTTAACATCTGTTAGTGTTGTGGGAGAAGGTGAGAATTTCCTGTTTTTCTTTTCACTTCAGTGCTTATACATTTTGTGTTTTTTGTTGTTTTTTGAGACAAAGCCTTGCTCTGTCACCTAGGCTGGAGTGCAGTGATGTGATCATAGCTCACTGCAGCCCCCATCCCCCGGCTCAAGTGGTTGTCCTGCCTCAGCCTCCCAGGTAGCTGGGACTACAGTCGCGTGTTACCACACCTGGCTGGTTTTTGTGTTTTTAGTAGAGACGGAGTTTTCCTTTGTTGTCTAGCCTGGTCTTGAACTCCTGTGCTCAAGGGATCCGCCCACTTCAGCCTCCCAACTGCTGAAATTACAGGCGTGAGCCACCACTCCCAGCCACATTTTGCATTTCTGATGAGAAAGTATAATTTAATACACTGTAAATCAGAGAGCGTAGTTCTGAAACATCTCTTTCTGTCTTTTAAAATAGGGCAGTGTAAAAGTGGAATGTTTGACTCAGCAAAATTTTGAGGGCGTTTGTTTGTTTGTTTCTAGCTGTCTAGACCAGTGAACTCACAAAACTATCCACCACAGCGCTCAGCTGAATTGGCTCTACTGTTTTTAACTGAAGTTTGAAGTAAATATTCCAAGCTTTAAAATATATCTTCTTCCTCCCCCACCTACTGGGTATAGCAGCAATAGGAAAAAAAAAAAAAAAAAATCTTCCCAAGAATATCCAAAGCATACATTCTTCTCTAAAAGAAAAATTGTTTATAGAGATATAATTTCTGTACCATAAGATTCACCCTTGAAAAACACACAGTTCTTTAGTTTTCAGTTTATTCACAGTTAGCACACTCATTCATTCATTCATTCATTCATTTTTTGAGACAGGGTCTTGCTCTCTCACCCAGGCTTGAGCACAGGGGTGCGATCACTGCTCACTGCAGCCTTGAACTCCCGGGCTCCAGTGAGCCTCTTGCCTCAGCTTCCTGAGCAGCTTGGACCACAGGTGTGCAACACTATGCCCTGCTCATTTTTTGATTTTTTTAAATAGAGACGGGGTCTCGTTATGTTACCCAGGCTGGTGTAGAACTCCTCAAGTGATCCTTCTTCCGTGGCCTCCCAAAGTGCTGGGATTATAGGCATGAGCCAGCATGCCTGGCCAACACACACTCTTCTGTCTTTTTTCTTTTCTTTTTTTTTTCTGAGACAGAGTTTCACTCTTGTTGCCCAGGGTGGAGTGCAATGGCATGATCTCGGCTCACTGCAACCTCTGCCTCCCAGGTTCAAGCGATTCCTCTGCCTCAGCCTCCTGAGTAGCTGGGATCACAGGCATGCACCACCACGCCCAGCTAATTTTCTATTTTTAGTAGAGATAGGGCTTTTCCATGTTGGTCAGGCTGGTCTCAAACTCCCGACCTCAGGTGATCCGCCCACCTCAGCCTCCCAAAGTGCTGGGATTACAGGCATGAGCCACCACACCCGGCCTCACACACTCTTTTTTAAAAATACTTTTTAAAAGCTTTTTTCCTTCTATAAAATAGAAGGTTATTATACTTATTTACAGCAGTAATTTAAAAAGTCGACTTTATGAAGGAGAACTACATGTTTCACACACCTATTTCATACCTTGTAGTTAATGTTCTTTTATGGCTTTTATCCAGGGGGGAGAATGTCAAGGAAAAGAACTGAATTTGAGGATGATAAATTTGTCCATTCTGATACCATCATTATTTTGAAACAATTATTTAATGCCATGCATCAGTTTTATTTATCAATTTAGCACAAATTGAACATATGTAGATGAACTATTTCGACATTCACACGTTTGAAAAGGTGGGAGAGTTACATAGTGACTTTTGTGCCTCACCTGTGCAGAATTTGCCCTTTCCCCCACCCAGGCACCCAGAGTAATGTGTCTTGTATACTTCTCCGAAGTCTTTTCTACATATAGAAGCAAATATCACTTATGGAGAAGGACCTCACTTTTGTTTTTTTAAACAGATGGGGGACATGCTCTGTGGCCCAGGCTGGAATGCAGTGCTCCTGTTAAAATTCACTGGAGCCTCCAACTCCTGGGCATGCTGGTATGCACCTGTAGTCCCAGCTACTCAGGAGGCAGAGGTGGGAGACTTGTTTGAGCCCAGGAGTGATGGTGCCACTCCACTCCAGTCTGGGCCACAGAGCAAGACTCCATCTCACAAAATAAAAAAAAAAACAAAGCAGAGATGAGGATACAGACACACACAGGACGACCCTGTGAGGACACAGAAGACGGCATCTACAAGTCCAGGAGAGAGGCCTCAGGAGGAGCCAGCCCTGCCCCCACCTGGATCTCGGACTTCCAGCCTCCAGGACTGTGGGAGAATAAAGTTCTCTTGAAGTCCCCCAGTCTGCGTTATGTGACTACAGTAGACCGAGCAAAGCACTTTATTTATATAGAAGTCTGCCAGAGTTATGAGCTCTGAAACCCTCTCCAGGATGAACCGCGGTCAGGTGGAGTGTAATTTCTAGGTACTGTTTTTCATTTGCTTTTATCCACTAGATTTTTTTTTTCCAGCAGACAGTAACGAATACTGCAGATGACTGACTAAGCTGCATTAGATGACAGCTTAAGTCAGATCTTTACGCACCTCAGAATATTTGTACTAATTAAAAGAAATAACCAACACTTGATAGGGGGAAAGATTGAGACCCTGAAAATACCTCTCCCTGTGACCACTGCTAACAAATTCTTGCTTAACTGCCTTGTTTTTGTTGATGAACTGTGGTTCTTACATCAGTAGAGACTATGAAGGGGTTTATGTACAAATGACTAAAATATCGGCCATTAATTTCCTAGTTTTTTTTTTTTGGAGACAGGGTCTTGTTCTGTTACCCAGGCTGGAGTGCAGTAATGTGATCATAGCTCACTACAGCCTCAACCTCCCAGGCTCAGGCAGTCCTCTCACCTCAGCCTCCCGAGTAGCTGGGACTACAGCTGTGCACCACCACACCTAGCTAATATTTTATTTGTATTTTTAGAGCTGGCATCTTGCTGTGTCGTCCAGGCAGGTCTTGAACTCCTGGCGTCAAGTAATCCCACCTCCCAAAGTGTTGGGATTATGGGCATAAGTCACCATGCCCAGCCTAGTTTCCGATTCGAACTTGGTTTTTCTTTTTTTTTGAGATGGGGTCTCGCTCTGTTGCCCAGGCTGGAGTGCAATGGCTGGCTTCAAGTAGTTCTCCTGCCTCAGCCACCTGAGTAGCTGGGACTAAAGGCGCACACCACCACAACCAGTTAACTTTTGTGTTTTTAGTAGAGACAGGGTTTCACCATATTGGCCAGACTGGTCTCGAGTACTCCTGACCTTGTAATCTGCCCGCCTCAGCCTCTCAAAGTGCTTAGATGACAGGCGTGAGCCCTCGCGCCCGGCTTTGGTTTTTCACCTCGGCTCCTTTGAAGGCTTCTGTCTTCCCCCATGTTTGGGGCAGCTCTGCATTGTGCAGGTTCTTTAGTGATTGGCCTGGGAAGGCTCAGGCATGTCTAGGCTGCCTCTGGAGGAATAGGGATTAGTAGCTCCTTAGCCCCTCTCTTTCCTGGGTTGTTCTGTTTGCTGAGGTCTGCACAGTTCAGACCACCCTGGGAGCCTCTCTCGGGTTCTCGGAGACAGTGGAATTACACCTTTGACTGTGAGCTCTCAACATTGCTAGGGAAGGTACTTGGCTGAATTTGCCATTATTTGGTTGAATTTGTAACATCTGGGCGTATTTATTTCGGTAACAGATACCACAGACTGGGTGCCTTAAAATAACAGAAGTTAATTGTCTCACAATCCTGGAGACTAAATCTAAAGTCCAGGTGTGGGCAGGGCCGTGCTCCCTCTGGAGGCTCTAGGGGAGGCTCCTTCCTGCCTCTCCCAGCTCCTGGGGGCTCCAGCATCCCTGGGCTTGTGGCCGTATCACTGCAGTCTGTGCCTCCATCTCCACGTGGCCTCCTCCTCTGTGTCTGTCTCTTTTCTTCTGTCTCTTACAGGAACACCTGTCATTTTGTTTCAGGTCCATTCCAATCATCTTGGGTGACCTCGCCTTGAGATCCTGAACTAATCACAACTGCAAAGACCCATTTTCCAAATGAGGCCTCATCCGCAGGCTCTGTGGGGCAGGACATGGACAGATCTCTCTGGGAGACTGTGGTTCAGTCCACTGCAGTTGTATCCAGTTCTTTCTGGAGGCTCCACGGCAGGGTCGTTCCTGCCTCTTTCAGCTCCTGGGGACTCCAGGCGTCCCTGGGCTGGTGGCCGCATCACTAGTCTCTGCCTTTGTCTCCATGTGGCTTTCTCCTCTGTGTTTGTATTTTCTTATTAAGTTCCCCACTAATATTGGACCGCCTCCAGGATGACTTCACCTTAATGTATATCTTTTTTTTTTTCTTTCATTTTCATTTTTAAAAAAGGTAGAGACAGAGTCTTGCTCTGTTGTCCAGGCTGGCCCAGCCTTTGTGTAGATCTTAATCTCATCTGCAAAGACCGTATTTCCAAATAAGGTCCCAGTCACAGGTACCAAGGATGAGGACGTCAGCGTGTCTTTTCTAGAGCACGTACTTCAACCCAGAGAAAGCGGGGAGAGGGGAGATCGGCTGTGTTTAGGTGACCTGTGAAAGGCCAGGCTAGCTCTTCCAGCACAGAGGTAGAGCTGGGCTCAGACTGTTAGTGTCTGCGATCATCCGTGAATCTGCTCCCAGAAATGTGCTGAAGCGAGACTTGGTCCTTCCTCTCCCACCACCCTCCTGACCCCATCCCATATGCCCATGGACCCCAAAGGAAAGTAGTCCGGGTTGCTTGGTTTCTTTTCCCTTTTGCGACTGCGTGGAATTCCACGCCACAGTCCCCATGTTGATTCCATACAGATCTCCCGAGGTGTTTTGAGTTCTAGCAGAATTTAAAAATATAACCAAAGGAAACTTCAGTCCACGCCTCTCCTCTTTCTGGGCACTTCTGTGTGAACAGGCTTGGTGATGATGAGCACGACAGCCCTGCCTTCCCTTCTGTCTGTGCTGGCCGCTTCCTTCCTTCTGTCCGAAGTCACAGGCAGGAGGGACTTCGGGCTTGCTGGGCTTGAGGGAGACGAAAAGGCCATCTCTTTTCGCAGTGAGAAACGTGTTTTCTGCTCTTTCTCAGACCTCATTTTGTACATTAAAAACAAATTATTTTTCTTTAGATTTTACACCAAGAGAGATATATTTATTATTTATTTTTATTTATTATTTATTTTTTTTTGAGACAAAAGTCTCTCTGTCGCCCAGGCTACAGTGCAGTGGCGCGATCTCAGCTCTCTGAAATGTCTGCCTCCTGGGTTCAAGACGTTCTCATGCCTCGGCCTCTTGAGTAGCTGGGATTCCAGGCACCTGCCACCACGCCTGGCTAATTTTTTTTTGTATTTTTAGTAGAGACGGGGTCTCACTGTGTTGTCCAGGCTGGTCTCAAACTCCTGGGCTCAAGTGATCCTCCCACTCTGGCTCCCAAAGCACCGGGATTGCAGGCATGAGCCACTGTACCCGGCCTGTTTATTTTCTAAATAGAGACAGGATCTCACTGTGTTGCCCTGGCTGATCTCAGCCTCCTGGGCTCAAATCCTCCTGCCTCAGCCTCTTGAGCAGCTGGGACTCTGGGTGCACACTACCATGCCTGGCTAATTTTTGTATTTTTTTGTAGCAATAGGGGTCTCACTATGTTGCCCGGGCTGGTCTGGAACTCCTGGGCTCAGGCAGTCCTCTCACCTCAGCCTCGCAGTGTGCTGGGATTATAGGCATGCACCACTGTGCCTGGCCTTATTTGTTTTTTATGTATTTATTTTTGGAGCCAGGGTTTCACTCTGTTGCCCGGACTACCGTGCGGTGGCGACCATAGCTCACTGCCGCCTCGACCTCCTGGGCTCAAGTGATCCTCCCACTTCAGCCTCTACAGTAGCTGGGACTACAGGAGTGCACATGACTCCCGGCTAATTTCTTTTAATAGAGATGAGATCTCTATATTTTTGTAGACAGGGGGCTTTCACTATGTTGCCCTGGCTGGTCGAGAACTCCTGACCTCAAGACATCCTCTTGCCTTGGCCTCCCAAGTGCTGGGATTACAGTTGTGAGCTACGGTACCTGGCTGTAGATGCCCACGATCCCCCGCCCCGTGAATCTTCACTAACAAGGGAACCTTTCAGCATTTTCCATGGTCATGGTGATTCACTTAATATTTTAGTTCTGCCGAGTTGACTAAACATGTGGAATAAAGGCTCTCATTTTTTGGTGACCGTGATGTGTATGTGTATGTTTACAGTTACACATGCCTGTACTTGGGTGTAGCTCAGAAGATGCACATGGTATTTTTCTGGGAAAGTTGAGGTTTATGATGTTTGCTCACTATTGGGAGTGTGGAGGTCATCTCTCTCCATCTCCCCATCCCTCCAGACAGAAAGCGGGGATGTGGCTGGGCGCGGTGGCTCATGCCTGTCATCCCAGCACTTTGGGAGGCCGAGGTGGGTGGATCACCTGAGATCAGGAGTTCGAGACCAGCCTGGCCAACATGGAGAAACCCTGTCTCTACTAAAAATACAAAAATTAGCCAGGCATGGTGGCGGGTGCCTGTAATCCCAGCTACTCAGGAGGCTGAGGCAGGAGAATTGCTTGAACCCAGGAGGCAGAGGTTGCAGTGAACCGAGATTGTTCCATTGCACTCCAGCCTGGGTGACAGAATGAGACTCTGTCTCAAAAAAAAAAGGCCCGATGTGTTTGTGTGTGAGTCGGACACAAAGGCTTGGGAAGGATGGATGGGATGGGGCGGAGGGATAGATGGATGAGGGAATGCAGAGACAGTGGCTACACTGTCAGAGGCTTTCAGAAAGCAGGAGATTCTCTCATGGAAGACAGGAGACCCGAATCCACCCCACATTAATGTTTAAAGATCAGAATTGCACACACAGAATGGCCCATAAATCTGATCCACCTTCCTCATCTGGAACTTGGCTGGAGAAACAAGTAACTCTTTGAATGTTGGCGGAAAAGCTACTGCATTGCACCTGCTATAAAAAGGGTGTGCCCACCTTAAAAGTAGCCACACCTTCCCAAGATTGTCAGGGTGCTTTAAGTCTCTGAAATGTATAGGTCAGGTACATTTGGGAATTCGGGGATTTTTCTAAATTTGAGATGAGAATGGGTGCATGTACTTTTTAATTATACAGCACCCTCAGCAGAGTCTGCTCTGGATGTTGTTATCAAGACGAGAATATTTCTGTAGTGACATAAGTAGATATTCACTCCAAGGAGGATCAGGCTTGAATAGCGTCACGTTAGGTGAGGTCCAGTTTTGCGGCCAGGTGTGTTGGTGAAGACACTTTGAGTATTCAGAGCCTTTAGCTTTAGCCACTGTGGGTAAGGGATTGTGGAACCCACAATTCAGCTTTTGCCTTCAAGCTTTGACTTTCTAATCTCCACATTGCAGCCATGCAGAAGAACAGAATCGTGCCCTTTGCAGCAACGTAGATGCAGCTGGAGGGCACTATCCTGAACACAGGCATGCAAAAGAGCGAGAGCCAGATATTGCATGTTCTCACTTATATGTGGGATGTAAACATTGGGTACTTCATGGACACAAAGATGGGAACAATAAATATTGGGGATTCCAAAAAGGGGAAGGGAGGGAGGGGAAGAGGACTGAAGAACTTCCTGTTGGAAACTTTGTTCCAACTTGGGCAGTGGGATCATTAGAAGCCCAAACCCCAGCATCATGCAATATACCCATGTAATGAACCTGCACTTGTACCCCCTGAATCTAAAATTAAAAGAAAGAAAAGACATAAATTCCACATTAGATTTCCCTCCTGATTAATACTACTCCTTAGGTTGGAGAGAGCTGGAGGGGGTCTCTAGAGCAGGGAGTGGACCACTTACCTTCCAAGATCTCTCTTATCAGGGAGGAAAGATCTGACCTACCTAGAAACACTGAAAAGACTCTTTTTTTATGTTTGATTGGGCAAAGCTGGGTCAGATGGCCACCCTAAGCTGCAGAGAAGGCTAAAAATAGACATTTTCTAGTCAAGTGGGATAATGGTAACCGGGGAATGTGTACTGGAGAGCCTCCCAACACCAGGCAGACTCTGCCTTTCTTGTTTTCACTGCAACAGTGACTTAATACCAGCACCACTAAGCGTTGCCTTTGTTTTCTGTGCACTTCAGCTGATAAAACTTAAACATTACCGCACGCCACTTCTGTCTGCTTTGCATAAGGCTGTTTACCAACATACCTCTGCAATCTGGTTATGCCTTTCGTCAGACTGACCACATCTCCCAGGGTAGTGCAAAGATCCGCTGTAGTGCAAAACTAACGTGTTTTGAGTTTTGTGTGTTTACAACTCACACAACTCAAACAAAGCTTTAAAGAAGTCACAGCAGTGCAAAAATCTGTTGAGTCATAGCTGTTGTTCTTACAGTAGGCATGGAGAATTCTTTCTGTTGAGGGTCAAGTACAAGTGCTGAGAAGACTGAATGTTATACAGTAAACACAGCCAAGTAATGAATGGGTTCCTTGGAGTGGGTGATAAAGATAAATAAGGAGGAAGGAACCAGACAGAGGAAGAAAAGTCAAGGACCATATTCATTGCATTATTAGAATTTTAGGGTGTGGCAAGAATTGAACGTTTCCCAATGATCTGCATGTTCTGTTGGAAGGAAGAGCAGCAGGAGACTGAAAGGTTACTCTGTTGCCCAGTTCGTAGGTCCAATCCCAGGCAAAGCTTGGGCTGGAGGCCAGTGTTCCCGATTCCTAATTGTGTTTTATCCAATTGAAACATCAGTGGCCACAGTCAAGCGCCTAACTCTATCAGTTCCCAGTCCTCAAAGCCCTTCTCCCACTTCCTGTCTTTGACCTGATTCCACCTAATTTTGTCCACACAATGTTGTACTCTAATAAAAACCATATTATTTTCAAGTTAACCAAGATAATATACTCTAAAAATGTGTTACTATTTCATTGTTTACTTTTAGTGAAGAAATATTTAACACCTGTCAGCTGTTGACATTGTTTACTTCTTCCACTTTTTCTTTACTTTGTAGTTCACTTTCTATTTCTGCCGTAATAAAATATTCATTATTGGAAACTTCATTTAAAAGCCAAGGTTACTTCTCCTCCTCCCTTCCAAATCTGCCCTATAAGCTAGTAAATTCATCATTCATTAGCTTATATATTTTGCAAAATGGAGGTTTTAGTTTACAGCAAATACTTTAAAAAATCGGTAGCTTAAGCACAACTTTGTGCAGTCAGTGGCGTTCCGGACTCTGGGAAGGAAATCTGTTGTATGGTTGTGCTGGTCTTTTTGCTTCGCAAACCAGTCAGAAATACCCAGTCACAACTTTAAAAATCACCTGCTGTTGGTGGCGCACGCCTGTGGTCGCAACTACTTGGGGGGCTGAGGTGGCAGGATCACGTGAGCCTGGCAGGTCAGGGCTGCAGGGAGCTGTGATCGCGCCACTGCACTCCAGCCTGGGCAACAGAGAGAGACCCTGTCTCAAAACAAAACAAAACAGCATAACGTCGTCTACTCTCTAAGCAAATTTTCATATATACAATTTCACTATTGTATATATGAGATTTGTATATATAAAATTTCATGTATCAGTTCAGTACTGTTAACTGTTGGAACTGTGTGTATGGTAGATC
Organism: Alouatta palliata; assembly: GCA_004027835.1. Classification (NCBI taxonomy): domain Eukaryota; kingdom Metazoa; phylum Chordata; class Mammalia; order Primates; family Atelidae; genus Alouatta; species Alouatta palliata. Next base: position 1,042 of record PVKV010012832.1, on the reverse strand, counting down.
TCCATGGTTTATTTATCTTGCTCAACTAAAACTTTGTATCCTTTGACCAATATACTTCCCCTTCCGCCTCAAGCCCTATCGTCTGATAACTATCTCTCTGCTCTCTGGTTCTATGAGTTTGAGTATTTTAGATTCTGGATTAGTCCATTCTCACGCTGCTAATAAAGACATACTCAAGACTGGGTAATTTGTAAAGGAAAGAGGTTTAATGGACTCACAGTTCCACATGGCTGGGGAGGTCTCACAGTCATGGCGGAAGACGAAGGAAGAGCAGAGAGACATCTTACATGCCGGCAGGCAGGAGAGAGCACATGCAGGGGAACTCCCATTTATAAAAACATCAGATCTCATGAGACTTATTCACTATCACGAGAACAGCACAGGAAAAACCCACCCCCATCATTCAGTTACTTCCCACCACGTCTCTCCCACAACACGTAGGCATTATGGGAGCCACAATTCAAGATGAAACTTGGGTGGGGACACAGTCAAATCATGTCAGATTCCTTGTATAAGTGAGATCACGTGATATTTAATATTTGTTTTTCTGTGCCTGGCTTATTTCAGTGAACATAATGACCTCCAATTCCATCCATGTTGCTGCAAATGACAGTTTCCCTCTTTTTTAAGGCTGCATAGTATTCCGTCATGTACATGTCCCATGTTTCCTTTATCTATTTGCCCTTAGATGAACACTTCGATTGTTTGCACATCTTAGCTGTTGTGAATAGAGCTGCATAAACATGGGAGCGCAGGTGTCTCCACAAGATCCTGGTTCTCTTGGGTCTTACAAGCTAGCATAAGCAGGCACAGAACTATCAGCAAGTGAACAGAGAGCTAAATGGCTGGGCGCGGTGGCTCACGCCTGTAATCCTAGCACTTTGGGAGGCCGAGGCGGGTGGATCACGAGGTCAAGAGATCGAGACCATCCTGGTCAACATGGTGAAACCCCGTCTCTACTAAAAATACAAAAATTAGCTGGGCATGGTGGCACGTGCCTGTAGTCCCAGCTACTCGGGAGGCTGAGGCAGGAGAATTGCTT
>PVKV010012831.1:0-63871 GCA_004027835.1 Alouatta palliata | reverse complement strand
ATTCTCCTGTCCCAGCCTCCCAAGTAGCTGGGAATACAGCCATGCCCCACCATGCCCGGCTAATTTTTGTATTTTTAGTAGAGATGGGGTTTCACCATGTTGGCCAGGCTGGTCACGAACTCCTGACCTCAGGTGATCCTCCCGCCTGGTTGCTGATGTTTCTGTAACAGGCCAAGCCTAGCTCCACGTAGCACTGTGCCTGGAGTGCTGCTCCCAGATACTCATGTGGCCCCTTTAATCTCCTCCTTCATGTCCGTGTTCACATGTCAGGTCTCAGGGAGGCCCTCCCCGTCCATACGTGTGAAACCACACCCTCTTCTCTGCTTCAGTTGTCTCTACAGCATCTACCACCATCTGACATGCTGCATTTTTTTTTTTACCTGTTTATTGGGAAGAACGTAAGATCGGGGACTATATTGTGATCATTGTTATATGCCAGGACCTGGAATGGTGTTCAGCGGCCAGGGCACACTCACATGTATGTTGAACGAATCAGTGTTAATTGAACAAATCAATGACTGTTGAAAGAATGAATGGTTATGAATACATTTGACAGGTACCATTGCAAGTAGCTTAGTATCATGGTTACTAGAATGCTGGATCTTCCATTTAATAGCAAAGTTAAGACCAAGGTACTTAACTTTCAGATATGTTTCCCCATGTGTGGGGTAACAAGGTCACTGAACTCACGGGGTAACTTTGGACAATGTGTAGAAAGTACTCAAAACAGTGCCTAGCCTGACTTAAACACTCAGTGAATGTTATCTATTGCCATTGGTTATTTAAAATGTATTCTCTAATTTCTTGAGGTTCCAAATATGTTTCAGGTGCCATCCTATTCACCTTACATAGATTATTTAATTCTAATTCTCTGGGGGCCTTACAAGGTAGACATTATTATATCCATTTTACAGGTAAGGAAAGCAAAGCTCAGAGAGTATAAGAAACCTGGCCAAAGTCATTCAATTAGAGTATGGCTGGGCTGTCCAAGCAGGGACACTGTTGGAGGTGGATTCAGGAAAACATTTGTCCTGCCCAGAAACTTAGAAGTTGAATTGAGACTGAGGACAGACCAGAGGTTGGCCACGTGGAGGAAGCCCAGGGCAACATGCCTTGCCTTCCAGAATTTCTTTCTTTGTGGATTTTCGTTTTGTTTTGGTTTTGGTTTTTGAGTCAGAATCTCCCTCTGTTCACCCAGGCTGCAGTGCAGTAGTGCAATTCGTGGCTCATTGCAGTCTCCACTTCCCTACCCTTAGGTGATCCTCCCATCTCAGCCTCCTGAGTAGCTAGGACTACCTGGGACTACAGGCATGTGCTACCACACCTGGGTAATTTTTCTATCTTTTTGTAGAGATGGGGTGTTACCATGTTGTCTGGGATGGTCTCCAATTCCTGGGCTCAAGTGATCCACCCACCTCGGCCTTCCAAAGTGCTGGGATTATAGGCATGAGCCACCATGCCTGACCTATTATTTAGTTTATGCAACAAATCTGTGTGGGGCACCTCCATATGCCAGGAACTGGTTTAGTAGCTGGGGCTACCGTGACAAGACAAAATCTTTGTCCTCATGGAGCTTACATTCTAGAGGGAAAAGATGAACAATGAACATGAAAATAAATTATAGAATAACTTCATATGCTATTGAAGATGTGAAGAAAATAGAATAGGGTGACAGGATTGAGGGGAAGGGACTCTGCAGTTGGGAGCAGCCATCATACAGAGTGTCAGGAGGTGACATGTGAGCTGGAACCCTGGTGAGATAAGACAGTGATGCCATGAGCAGAGGGGATGGGGGATGGCAGGGACAAGGGCCATGAGTCAGGAGCCTGCCTGGTGTACCCAGGGGACCGTGAAAAGCCTGATGAGATTGGAGTTGGTAAGACTGGTGTGATTGGTAATGAATGAGCTGTTGGTGGCTGGACCACAGCCACAGACTGGAGATGGGAGCCGTGGTTTGATTTGCAATGTATTTCGGAAGTAGTGCAGCTAGCACTCAGTGATGGATTGGATATGGGTTATTGAGAAAATAAAAGATGTAAATGTCATTCCCAGGTTTTTGGCCTAAGTCACTCAGAAGACAGAGGCTTCATTTGCTCAGATGGGAGGGCTGTGGAGAGAAGAGTCTGGATGCATGTGGCCGGGGCTGGTTAGTAATGGAGGTCCAGGAGTTCTGTTTTGGACATGCTTGGTTTGAGAAATCTCCTAGGCCTCCAAGTGGAAATGTCCAGGAGGCGGTTAAATATGTGAGTCTGGAGTTGAGAGGAGAGTCCAGGTCAGGGATACAGGTAGGAATTTTCATCACCTGAGACAATGAACTGGATGAAACCACCCAGGGAGGGCATATAGAGAGAAATGTGACTAGAGAGATGGCTGGAGCTCTGGGACACCCCAAGGTTAAGGGGTGAGGACAAACCACCCTAAACACAGAAGGAGAGGCTGGGAGAGAGAAAACAGGGGAGGGAGGGGCCCCAGATGTCCAGAGAAGACCGAGTTTCAGCAGAGAGGGAGTGATCCACACATCACATGCTGGGGCCACATTATCCAGGAGTCTCACTTGGAGGGGAGCAGAGGCAAGGGCCAGTGGCTGTGAGGGATGAGGGCCAGGAGAGACAGTACTGAGATACGTTTGTGCAGGGATAACTGAGTGAAGAGGGAGGAAATTCTTTTTTTTATTATTTTTTATTTTGAGACAGACTGGAGTGCAGTGGTGTAATCACGGCTCATTGTAGCCTTCACCTCCCAGGCTCAAGCAATCCTCCCACCTCAGCCTCCCGAGTAGCTGGGATTACAGGTGTGCACCACTACATCAGGCTAATTTTTCTTTTTCTTTCTTTCTTTCTTTTTTTGTAGAGGCAGGGTCTCACTATATTGCCCAGGCTGGTCTCAAACTCCTGGGCTCAAGCAACCCTCCCACCTTGCCCTCTCAAAATGCTGGGATTACAAGTGTCAGCCATTCACCTAGCTGGAAGGAATTCTTTTCTATCTGTCTGTCTATCTGTCTCTATCATCTCTCTCTCTCTGTCTACTATCTATCCATCCATCTGCTCTCTCTCTATATATCTATGTATCTACAATCTATCATCATCCATCATCTATCTATCTCTATATACTATCTATCTCTACAGTCTATCTATCTGCTATTCATCTATCTATCTGCTATCTATCTGTCTATCTGTCTTTAGTGGCATGGAGGCTACCTGGGAAGGAAGAGGTGAGACCCAGTGCAGAAGACTGACATGCCTTGGCTCAGAGCAGGGAGAGCTCATCCAGGTGCAGGTGGGCAGGTGAGTTTGGAGTGGCTGCAGGAGATCATCCTCAGCTGATAACAGCCTTTGCCACCCCCTCTGTGAACTGATTATTAACACTGACAGGTTCAGGTGTCAAAGATGAAAGGAGACAGTCTATGTAGCAGCTGTTACCTTTCTCGCCCTATCCCAGAGGTCTCACACTGAGTCTGTACTAGAGAGTGCAAGCCTCAAGGGGTGGGTCCAGGAATCTAGATATTTGTAAGTGTTTAGTGAATCCAGTAAGCAGTCAGGCTTCAGAGTGCCTCAGAGAGGCTCACCTTACATTTAAGTCATGAGAAATATTATCTGAGTATCCAGTGTCCGGGTTGCCTATCGTAGGGCAGTGGAGAAGGTGTACGGGATTAGGGGGTCGAGTTCTGATTTCTCGCCAGCCCTTTATTCTCACTGTCTACAAATTAAAGAACACACCATTTTGTCCAGCCTCCAAGAACTCTCAGAATCTGGCCACTGCCTTCCTCTCCTGCCTGGCTTGTCTCAACAGTCTTGTCACAAACTTTTCTTAACCCAGAATCTACGCCAATGAAGATTTGCCCTGGGAGGCCTCAATGGGTAGAACGGAGACCCATAGACCCATAGATGGGAGCTATGGGGAAAATATTTTGGCTTGTCCTGAAAAATTGTTTTCAAAAAAGTATTTTGCAGTCAGGCTGCTCCTGCCCATGGGATGGGGGGTTAGAGAGGCAGCATTTCTGGGGCTCAAAGCTAGGGCCATGCGGTGGAGAGGGCAGGGGGCAGGGACCGCAGAGAGAAGGCTGGAGCCATAGGGGAGCTGCACCTGCGATGGTCACAGAGGGCGGGAGTGGGGAACCTTGCTTCTCCCTGTCCCAGTCTTCCAGGAAGTTCTCTCCTTGATCAAGCCCCCACTCCCAGGAAGCCAGAACCTATTAAGAGAGGCCAATCCTACTGGGGATTCCTCCTAAGAAGCCAGAAGGCAGTGGATTCATGGTGCACAGTTCCCTTTGAAACAGAGCAGGGACTGGAGAACAAGCAGGCAGGAGACGCACGAGTCCCAGGTGTGCACGCTCATAGCCTCAATGCCTTTACTTCCACAAGTCAGAGTTGCTTTTTAATAAGCTTTTGTGGGATAATTTATTTGATGCTTGTGTTCCTAATTAGACTGTGAATTCCATGAAGTGAGAACAGGAATGATTCCCTTTTCCCAGTGGAATACCCAGGCTCTGACACTCACTGTTTGCTGACCTAGCTGGAGAACACGCTTTCAGCCCAGGTTCCCCACTTGAAACCCTTGTCTCCCACCCCTCCTCACACCCATGGCTGCGCTTTCTCCATAAGGAAACTGGAGGTTCCTTAGAGGCCCGCAAGGAGGGCCAGGGAGTCTGAGCGGCGTGGTGTGTGGCCACTGTGTGTGGCGCTCCCTCCAGCAGAAATGAATACCTTCAGGCTCATCTTGATTGGACCCAGAGCCTGTGACCTTCCTCACAGAATCAGACACGTACACCTTGAATGGAGGTTTTAAGTGTCTGCCAAGTCATAATGAGTTTCTTTTTTCTATCATGAGGTCCATTTAAATTAATATTTTAAAAACAAAATTATATTTCGTTTTGAATAATTAATACATTCCTGTGGCTGAACTTTCAAAGGGAACAAATAAATGTAAAGTGAAGGGTTTCCTTTCCATTTCTGTCCTCCAGCCACTCTGCTCTCTCCTTGGAGGCAACTGATGGTACCAGTTTTTTGTGGCTTTTCCAAGGTTTGTGTCTAATCTGCACACATAGAGACACACACAGATGCACACACACGCACAGACACTTCTTTTTTACACAAATTGTTGCATATTTTACAAAAAGTTCTATACCTTGCTCTTTGTACTTAGTATATCTTGGAGATCTTTCCACATCAGAATATACAAAGCTGCCTCTATTTTAATGTCTGCATAATGTCCCATCATATGGATGTATCATAATTTATTTAAATAGTCCCTAATTAATGAACACTTGGGTTGTCTCAACCACTGGCTACTGCAGTGAACAATCTTTGTACTAACATCACTGAGCTATGAAAGTCAATGACCCTGGAATTCTCCAGGAAGATCTACAAAGGGAAGAAAAATTAGTGGAAAGTTGGAAACAAGTCAGAAAGAGTGGATAGAGCTCTGGACTAGAAGTCAAGAGATCTAACTCCTAAAAGTAATTTTATAAAGGCCCCTTCTCAAGTTCCTAGCTTCCCACAATTTATAAAACAATTTAGTATCTGTTAACTGATTGAGTCTTTAGGAAAAAATAAGCATAAAAGGCTAAGATGTTTCACCAACTCCTTGACTCACTGATTGTATGACCTAAAACAAGTTTCTAGGCCGGAAACAGTAGTTCACGCCTGTCATCCCAGCACTTTGGGAGGCTCAGGCAAACAGATCACGTGAGGTCAGGAGTTCAAGACCAGCCTGGCCAACATGGTGAAACCCCATCTCTACTAAAAATACAAAAATTAGCTTGGTGTGGTGGTGGGTGCCTGTAATCCCAGCTACTTGGGAAGCTGAGGCAAGAGAATCACTTGAACCCAGGAAGTGGAGGCCACAGTGAGCAGAATTTGTGCCACTGTACTCCTGCCTGGGTGATAAAGTGAGACTCTGTCTCAAAAATAAAAAATAAAAGTTTCTAGCTTGCCAGTAACCTAGTTAACTTGTGAAAATGGCCATACTGCCCAAAGTAATTTATAGTTTCAGTGCTATCTCCATCAAGCTACCTATGACCGTCTTCACAGAACTGGAAAGAAACACGTTAAATGTCATATGGAACCAAAAGAGAGCCCACATAGCCAAGACAATCCTAAGCAAAAAGAACAAAGCTGGAGGCATCACACTACCTGACTTCAAACTATACTACAAGGCTACAGTAATCAAAACAGCATGGTACGGGTACCAAAACAGACCAGTGGAACAGAACAGAGGCCTCACAGGCAACGCCACACATCTACAACCATTTGATCTTTGACAAACCTGACAAAAACAAGCAATGGGGAAAGGATTCCCTGTTTAATAAATGGTGTTGGGAAAACTGGCTAGCCATGTGCAGAAGGCAGAAACTGGACCCCTTCCTGACACTTTACACTAAAATTAACTCCAGATGGATTAAAGACTTAAACATAAGACCTAACACCATAAAAACCCTAGAAGAAAACCTAGGCAAAACCATTCAGGACATAAGCATAGGCAAGGACTTCATGACTAAAACACCAAAAGCATTGGCAACAAAAGCCAAAATAGACAAATGGGATCTAAGTAAACTCCAGAGCTTCTGTACAGCAAAAGAAACCATCATTAGAGTGAACTGGCAACCAACAGAATGGGAAAAAATTTTTGCAATCTACCCATCTGACAAAGGGCTAATATCCAGAATCTACAAAGAACTAAAACAGATTTACAAGAAGTGGGTGAAGGATATAAACAAGACACTTTTCAAAAGAAGACATTTATGAGGCCAACAAATGTAAAAAAATGCTCATCATCACTGGTCATTAGAGAAATGCAAATAGAAACCACATTGAGATACCATCTCATGCCAGTTAGAATGGCAATCATTAAAAAATCTGGAGACAACAGATGCTGGAGAGGATGTGGAGAAATAGGAACACTTTTATACTATTGGTGGGAGTGTAAATTAGTTCAACCACTGTGGAAGACAGTGTGGCAATTCCTCAAGGACCTAGAAATAGAAATTGCATTTGATCCAGCAATCCCAATACTAGGTATATATCCAAAGGATTGTAAATCATTCTATTATAAAGACACACGCACACATATGTTCATTGTGGCACTGTTTACAATAGCAAAGACCTGGAAACAACCCAAATGCCCATCAGTGATAGACTGGACAAGGAAAATGTGGCACATATACATTGTGAAATACTATGCAGCTCTACAAAATGATGAGTTTGTGTCCTTTGTAGGGACATGGATGAGTCTGGAAACCATCATTCTCAGCAAACTGACACAAGAACAGAAAATCAAACACCACATGTTCTCACTCATAGGTAGGTGTTGAACAATGAGAACACATAGACAGGGAGGGGAGCATCTCACACTGGGGTCTGTTGGAGGGGAATAGGGAGGGACAGCAGCAGGTGGGGAGGTTGGGGAGGGATAACATGAGGAGAAATGCCTGATGTAGGTGACGGAGGGGGAGGCAGCAAACCACATTGCCATGTAGGTACCTATGCAACCATCCTGCGTGTTCTGCACATGTACCCCAGAACTTAAAGTGCAATTATATATATATGTGTATGTGTGTGTGTGTGTATATATGTATATATATACGTGTATGTGTGTATATACGTATATATATATATGTGTGTGTGTATATATATGTATATATATACGTGTGTGTGTGTATATACATATATATATACGTGTGTGTATATATATACGTATATACGTATGTGTGTGTATATACGTGTGTGTGTGTGTATATATATACGTATATATATAAACTATTTGCTTTATTGCAGTGGTAGAAGCAGACTTGCAGCATCTTCAGCATATGCCTATATATGATAAAGATTGTACATTATAGTATTGTGTAAAGCAGGCACTGTGGAATGAGTGGGATTGGGACAACTCAGTTGCCATGTGAAATCAAATAAAAGTGGAAACATACTTTTAAAAAAAATAAAGATAATAAGAGTACCTATCTTTTTGGGTCATTTTGAGGATTAAATTAGCTACTCATGTAAAGTACTTAGAACAGAGTCTATCCTATAGTTAACAGTTCAGTAAATGTGGGCTTTTAAGATCATTTTGCAAAAGTGAGAAAAGATAACACAGAGCAATAAAGTTCAAAGTCTCCTAGCTCCTGAAGGATAGAGCTGGTGCAGGAATCCAGGTCCCCTGGCCTCCAAACAAGTCAGGTATTTGAACCACGAGGTCTTAGGCATGTGTTTATAAACACATGATGGCAGTCCTGACACACAGCTGTTAATAATAGCCTTCAACTTTTGTCCACTTTCGGAACCAGAATCATGCTGCCCCTCAGATGAAACAGTACCAGTGGGCAGTGCCCATTCTCAGAGGTCTTCGGGGCCCTCCTCCAGGCCGCTGAGGTGTCAGCACCACATGAGAAACACCCCCTCTTCAGAGGCTTCCTTTTTGACATCTCAGTTCTTCCATTATCTGCTTAACCAATTCCCTATGTTAAATTCTTTCCATTAAAATACCTAGGGTGCTTTCCATTTTCCTGCCTGGACCCTGACTCAAGAATTATGAGATACATATAGATTTCAGAATGTTAAATAAAAGTCTTAGATTTAATGCAATAAAATACTACCACAGAGAACTCACAGATGTCAAGGCTGATGGTGCCTTTGGAAGTGACCTAGTAGACCCCAGAGCTGAACCCAGGGGGATGAAGTGCCTTGCTCAAGGTCACACAGCCAGAGGTGGCAAGGCCAGTGCTCCCTGCACTGTGCCTGAGTCTTACTCTACTCACCCTTCAGAAGGGCCTGGCCCCTGCTCCTGGGATGGACAGTTCAGCAACATGCCTCATGGTGAGATGTCTTCATCAAATCTCTCCTTTCTTTCCAGGAAACACACTTTGTTGGCCAATAATGGGTTTGCAATTTCTGCTACATTGCTGATGGCCTGCTCACTCCAGGCAGGAGCCTTTGAAATGCTCATCATGGGACGTTTCATCATGGGCATAAATGGAGGTGAGAGTTCACCCTGACGGGAAGGGAACAGTAACATATTCCTTGGGGGTGTCTCAAAACGTGGGAGGTGTTTGGGGCGGTCACATGACTGGGGCTCTCTGCTGATGTTGAGTTGGCAGGGACCGAGGATGCTAGAAGTCTGCATAAAGTGGGGCAGTCCTGTGGGATGAACCATCCAATTCATGATGCTCTAGCCCCTAACTGAGGAATGCTGGGCAGGGTCCCCAGTCAAGCCTAAAGACCTGGGTGGTCTTCAGCATGTCATGTCTTCTGCTTGGTCACCTTCATCATAGTGTTCATATTCCAAGGTTATCTGTGGTTTTCAGGGGACTTTTATGAGGATGGTGTTTCTTCTCGGGGCCTCTGACTCATTTGTTGCTTGATTCACTCCCCAAGCATTTTTTTGGAACACCTGCAAGGGCTGGCATGCTCTAGATGGAGACACAGTGATTAACAAGACCCTGTCCCTGGAGCTTACGTTCTAGTGAGCAGACAGATACCTAAGGTAGATAGTAGCAGGTGCTAGGAAGAAAACAAAGCAGGGCAGGGGGATGGTGAGGGCTGTTTTAGAAAGGCCAATCAGGGAAGACTGTTCAGAGGAGGAAGCATGAGGAGAGACCAGAGGAGCCGAGGATGAGAACTGTTCCCAGCAGAGAGAAGAGGGACGATGGCTCAGAGGTAGAAAGGGGCATGGCATATCTGAGAAAGGGCCAGGAGATGTGTGGGTGCTGATGAGGGCAAAGAGGAGCTGGGGCCAGATCGCACAAGCCCTTGTAGGCCATGGTGAGGACTGTGGGCCTGTGCTGAGTGTGCAGGGAGGGTTGAGAGGAATGTGACATGGGCTGGTTTGTTCCAATAAGGGAGTGTGAGGGGAAGCCAGGAGTGGAATCAGAGGAGCCAGCTGTTCAAGGAAAGAGACTGGGCTGAGCAGGGAACTGGGGAGAAGGGGACAGATCCTGGCTGTGGGAGTGAGAGTAGGAGACTCAGGATACATTGTCAGAGAAACTCTGCTCTCTTTCTAAATAGGCAAATCCAGATATATTGTCAGACAAACTCTGCTCTCTTTCTAAATAGGCAAATCCATAAAGTATCACTTTTGGGGATTTGTGGAAAGAGTGCAAGCTTTAGAATTAGAAAGCCCTGAGTTTGGATCTCAGTTCTGTTGCTTGCCAATTTCTGATTTGTGTAAATTACTTAATGGCTCTGAGCCTTGGTTTTCCCATTTGTAAAACAGAGATAATAATCCCTACTTTGATCCAGCTGAAGAGAATAAATACCAATATGGGTAAATAAATAAATAAACCCAACTTTGAAAGGCTATAATAAGGCTGAACTGAAACTCTTTCTGTCTCTCTCTCTCTACACACACACACACACACACACACACACACACACACACACACACAAACACACTCTCTCTGCCTGGAACCTAGCATGAGCTTCTTAAAGGCTAATTCACTTCCCTGTTGATTTCTTTAAAGCTGAGGGTACCAGGCTTTATGAGTGAGATGAACAACAAAAATGTCTCAGGGAGAGGTGAGCAGGAGAGTGGGGCGTGGAAGTAAAGTTGGGAGGAGGCTTCGGTGACCTTTGTTGCTCTGCTGAAGGGGAATAACACAGGACTCTGTAATAGTCCAAACTCAAGATGAAGTGACTTCTCAATCATTTGCCTATTCATTAGTCTATTCTACTTGAATAGACTTCTTCTATTCAAGTAGATGGCTATAGAGTTTATCTGTAGGAATAACGGCTGCAGTCTATGTAATGTTTTATAATTGACCAACTGTGTTCATGGTTTTCGTCTCTTTTGATCTCCTCCTATAATGAAAGACTGTTTTTTCATGTTCATTTTTCAAATGAGGACACTGAGGCTCAGAAAGCTGGAGCAGGAAAGTAGTTAAGGGTGAAAGCTATGGATTCAGACTGCCTGGTGCTCTCACTTACTTCCATTAATTTCATTAACTTATCTGTATAGGTTAGATTTGCTGCATTTTTAAAACCTCAAACTTAAGCCATGATGGCACCACTGCATTCTAGCCTTGGCTACAGAGTGAAACCCTGTCTTTTAAAACAAAACAAAACAAAACAAAACATAATGGCTTCAAGCAGGAACTGTTTTGCTGCGCTCTCCCTTTTGTGGGTCGGCTGGGTAGTTTGCTCTGGGCCAGCTCTGCCAGTCTCTGCTGGGTCTTCCCATATGTCTGCAGTGGCTTCAGGTTGGTCAGAGGCTGGATGACCTGGGATGGTCTCTCTTCTGTGTTTGGCTGTTAGCAGGTGGCCTGATCTCAGGGGCTCTCAGTGTGCCAGCTCATTTCTTGGCTTCCCACCCTGGGCCAGAGGAGCCTGGGCTGCCCTGCATAGAGTTCTTGGGCTTCCAATAGCAGCCAAAAGAGAAAGTCCCCATGTGCGAGCACTTTGCATGCATGTTCGCTTATGTCCCTTGGGCCCAAGCAAGTCCCATCACCAGGTGCAGGATGAATGTCAGAGAGGACTAACTCCCCAGGGAGGTGGATCCAGGGAGGGGTACAAATCAGGGACCGCTGCAGCAACCACTGAACTCACTGTCTTGGCCTCTTTCCCATCTGGCAAGGCAACTTAGTAGTAAGGCCTTTCGCACTGGATGATGTAAAAATGAAATGACCTATTACGCATGTGAAGTGCTTAGTGTAGTTCCAGGCACTCAGTGCTCCACTCCAGGAATGTCATGGTATCATTGTCATTGTTGTTATTGTTATTTGTGTTCTTAATTAATGAAGCACAGATCTAGGATTTGGGTTTCAAAGTCCCCGCCTGCTTTGGAGAAAGGCTGGATGAAGTTGGAGGGGATCACCTGGAAAGTCCTTTCCTCATGGAGGTGACTGAGATTCTTTCTGTTTGGCAGTTTTATGTCTTATCCATTAGCCTCTTTCTTGTTGCTTTAACTAATCTGGGGAGTTGACCCTTCTAACATATAATTAATCAATCTCTGAATTTCCTTAACTAAAAATAAGCTGTATTCCAAGATGGCCCTTTTACAAAACCACAGGTGCAGAACCAATGTCCTATGAGCTTTTCAAAAAGAAGCAGGAAAAAAGAAGAAAGAGGAAAGAAAAAACTTCAGTCTTTCTGACTTGTGGCAGGTGGCCTGTTGGGGTCATGCCAGGGCTTGGAGACTTCATGTCACGTATTCTCACCAACCTTCTCAAAGCAGAGAGAGAAACTCGAGGGCAATTGGTCAGAGAGAGAGGAATATTGCTGCCATTACCTGAACTGGCTGATCTGTTTATAATAAAGAATTTAAAACCAAATGATAAACATGAAGGCTTTTGAGATGGCAGAAGGCTCTAAGACTCGCTGATCCAACCACATTCTCCTAGAGTATTTGGAACCACAGTGGAATAACAGGGTGTCTTCCTGGAGTTTCTTCATCTAGAAGGCTTAGAGAAAAAGAATAAACATATTATTCTTTACATCAATATAAACATGACACCAAATGCTGTTGGAGACAAAATTCATGTACATAATAAAATAGGAGACTGTACTGATATTTTGTGTTTGTGGAACATTGCATTGGACATGTCCCTGCCATGGCCTTCCCAGTGCTGTCTACACTCCTGGGGGTGCAAGGTCACATCTTCTGAATTAGGAGCTCTCTAGAGGACAAGCCCTTGTCTGCTACTTTAAAAGTCCAAGATCAGCAGGATAGATTGCTTTTGAGTGCTTCCATGGAGAATCTGTTCCAGGCCTCTCTTCCACCTTCTGGTGGCAGCCAGAAATCCTGGCATTCCTGGCTTGTTGCTGCATCGATCCAGTCTCTGTCTCCTCATCACATGGCCTTCCTCCATGTCTGTGTCTGTGTCTGTGTCTTCACCTAGCCTTCTTACAAGAATGAAAAGTATTGCATTTAGGGCCCATCCTACTCCAATATGACCTCATCTTAACTTGATTACATCTGCAAAAACCCTATTTCCAAATAAGGCTACATTCACAAGTAACAGGATTGGCCTCAGCATATCTTTTGGAAGGACACCATGCAACCCACTGTAAGAGGTGACACTGAACAGAGACTGGAAGGTTAAGAAGCCTGTGAAGCTCTGAAGACAGAGGTTTCCAGGCAAATAGAAGAGCAGAGGCCAACATCCTTTGATCAGAATGATCCTGGAGTGTTCAGTGAACTTCACGTCCAGGACTCCTGGGGAGGAGAGTGGCAGAAGATGGGCTCAGAGGTCAGAAGAGGCTGCTCAGGAGTAGAGATGCTTGGTACAGTATCATAGGCCTAGGATGACTAACCATCCTGGTTTGTCCAGGACTGAGGGGGTTTCTGGGTGGTACTAGGCAAACTGGGGTGAGCTGGTCACCTGATGGCAGACTTTTAATGCAGCCCACCTCCTCGTTCACTGCTGCTTTAGCCACTAGTATCTCCCCTTCCATGTCATTTCACAATGGACAAATAAGGACAGTCACCATTTGTTGACAGCTGAGTCTATGCCACGCCCTCTGCTAGGCATTTGACGTGTTCACACATGCATAGCACCATGTGAAAGAGATGCTACTGCCACCCCAGCTTTACAGAAGAGGCAGAGAAGTTAGCTCCATGACTCCACCGCTGCTGACACTGCCCCTGCGCTACAGCTCCCTCATTTCCTTACTGCATTTTGTGAGATAATGATTATTATCCCCTTGTTTGGTGGGAGAAGCATCAGGGTAAAGAAAAAAACAGTTTTGAAGTGTTCACCAAGTGACCACACATGAGCCAGGTGCCTTACATGTAGTCATTTTATTCTCATTACAGCAGAAATAGTCATCGCTGTATTTTGCAAATAAGTGAGCTGAGGGCAAAAGAGATTAAGTAAACTGGTCAGGTTCCCCCTGTGAGGAAATCAGGGCTTTGGGACTTGAGTCCAGCGTGGCACCGTTTTCCCTCTATTGCCCTGCTTGCTCAGAATGATAGACTAAATTGTTGGGTGGGCTGCCAATTACTCCGTGAGGCCGTATGCTCCCAATAGATGTGCTTTCGATAAAAACTCAAGCATCACCTGGTCTATGTTTTGACAAATAATTTCCATCTCTTTTTTGAGTGGTAAACCAGAAACAGTCTCCTGGGCTAAGATGCAATGAATGAGATTCCCAGTTTGTAAACTGGGGTGTGCATTCCCTTCACTGATTTGTTTATTCAGGAAAGTCTTCCCCGAATGCCAGCAACTGGGGTGAATTTAGTTCAACTTGAAGCACATTGATTGGTGCCTGAAGTGTGTTGGAAACGATACTAGAGGCATTGGAAAACCAAGGCAGGAAAGACATTTGTGATGCCCTCATAACCTGGTGAAAAATTAAACGGTAGTAATACATGCTGATAATGCTAATTTGTACAGCATTTTACAATGAGTAGGTACTGAGCATATCTTAACTCTCACAGAGATCCCATGAAGCTAGGCTCAATACTTATCCCCATCTTGTGGAAGCTGAGAGAAGCTAATAGCTCCACGCAAGTTCCCACAGCTTATAAGTTGCGGGAATCTGTGCTCTAAACGAGCAATGAAGCTGCCTGGGATAAGTGCCACGTAATCATTTACGGGCCTACAAAGTGACTTAAAAATAACCCTACTCATGTATAGGGGGAAAGCAAGGTTTGTTTTTTTTAAATTGACAAGTCTTCATATTATTTTTACTAACAGGCCCACTGTGTGTGCAGTAAGCACTTTGTAAAACATCTTTATAACTGTTAATTTTTATTCAAAATACCTGTCATAAGCCTCTGAACATGTAAATTTAGCTAAAAAGTAATTAAATTATATGTGGGTGACCTATTCTTATAAAATGAGTATAATAGCATCTGCCATAACTGAGTCCCATAATTTATGACAAGAGGCAATGTTAGGTGGTGGGAAAAGCTCAAATTCTAAGATCAGAAACCCACTGGGACTCTATTGGGCAAAATAATTTTTTTGAGCATCTCTGGACATCACTTGGTGATTTAGGCAAATTACTCAATTTCTCTGTGCCTCATCTTTAGAGTGGAAATAATATATTTAATTCAGAAGATTATTGTAAAAAGTAAATACATTAATACATATAAAGAGATAAGAAGGATTCCAGTTAATTGGTAGCCACTGTGTATTGGCTATTATCGCCATCACCACCACCACCATCACCATCATCATCACCATTGCTACCACCATCACCACTACCATCATCACCATCACCACCATCACTGTCATCACCATCATGACCATCACTACCAACAGCACAATCACCATCATCATTGCTACAACCATCATCACCATAACCATTACCATCACCATCACTACCATCACCATCACCACCACCACCATCAACATCACTATTGCTACTGCCATTACCACTAACATCATCATCATCACCACCATCACCATATCATGATCATGACCATCATTACCACCACCATCACCATCATCACCATTGCCACAACCATCACCATCACCACCACCACCACCACCATCACCATCATGACCATCACTACCATCACCATTACTACCATCACCACTACCACCATCACCATATCAACATCACGACCATCATTACCACCACCATCACCATCATCACCATTGCCACAACCATCACCATCATCACAGTCATGACCATCATTACCACCATCACCATCATCATTGCCACAACCATCACCATCACTACCACCACAACTATCACCATCATGACCATCATTACCACCACCATCACCATCATCATCATTGCCACAACCATCACCATCATCACAATCATGACCATCATTACCACCACCATCACCATCATCATTGCCACAACCATCACCATCACCACCACCACCACCATCACCATCATGACCATCACTACCACCACCACCACCACCATTACTACCATCACCACTACCATCAGCACCATCATGACCATCACTACCACCACCACTACCATCACAACCATTATTATCACCATCACTACCATCACCATCACCATCATTATCACCATCAATACCATCACCTCCACCAACACCATCAGCTGTGTCCTGTCCTCTGAAATGCACCTCCAGTCATACTTCAGGGGTTAAATTATAAAGTATGTGGGAAAGCTTTGGCAACTTGTGCAAAGTGCTGGGAAAGATGCTGTGGCTACAGTGCTATTTAATGTCCAGGGCAAAGCAGAGCCAAGAGAGGCACTGTAACCAGAGCACGACTCCCTCAGGAAGACACCTCTCTAACTGCTGCTATACTTCCTCCACAGGCATCGCCCTCAGTGTGCTCCCTGTGTACCTCAGTGAGAGCTCACCCAAGCAGATCCGTGGCTCTCTGGGGCAGGTGACCGCCATCTTCATCTGCATTGGTGTGTTCACTGAGCAGCTGCTGGGGCTGTCTGAGCTACTGGGAAAGGTGAGTGTGGCTCCCTGGCCAACTGCATCTGCTCTCATCTCGTGTTACCATCGCAGGAAGGAGCCCTTCCTCCAAAAGCTGGTCTCTGTCTATCGCAACTCCTTAGCATTCAAGCCTCTTACTTATTATAGGAGAAAAACTGTGGAGTTCCTTGGAGTTTAATTTTTTTGAGGACATGAAGAATACATAACACATTCAAATCTTATAGAATATTTAAGTTCACCCACCCAAAATTACCATTAACAGCTCCATTTGTGTTTGTGTAGGCTTCTACTACGCTTTAAAAACCTAAATAAACATAGTTTGTTATGTTTTTTGATGGAATTATGCCATACACATTGTTCTATAACCTGGTGTTTTCATTTAATATATTTTGGGCAACTTTTCAACATGTTAGCTTAGCTCTACCTTACTCTTGAGTCTCTTTTTTCCTGGATAAATAAGTAACGACGCATTCTTCTGGTTTTGGCTTGCTGTTTTGGGAGCAGGTGGGCCTGAATTTGAATACCAGTTCAATGATTAACTTGCTGTGTGGCCTTGGCAGGAAGAAAAGAAACACTTCACTCAGGTTGAGGGGGGTGGGGTAAAATCAAGGAAGCTTTTCAGAAGAGGTGGCCTCTAAATTGACTCCTGAAGGGTAAGCAGGAGTTAGGCAGGTGATGATGAGAATTGGGAGACAGAATATACCAGAGAAAGGAAATCAGTTAAGAAAAGGCTGAAGATGGGGTGCAGCCCTGGGCTTGGGGGCTGAGGACAAAGCAGGCATGGGGAGAGTGAGAGTTGAAGTGTCTGTTCACTGAGGCACCACAGACTTCACCCTGGTGGCATAGGAAGCCCTGAGCAGCACTGGAGCTGGAGGGTGACATGGCCAGATCAGTGTTAGAGGGCGGTTCTGGGGTGGAGGCGGTGGGTGTAGACTACAATGGGAAGGCTGGGGAGGAGAGAGACCAGGCAGGGAGCTGCTGCTCTTGGTCCACGTGGTAAAGGAAGGGTGCAGCGGCCACTGAGGTGGTGGGCATGGGGATAAAGAGAAACGGGTATGTTCAAGACCATGTTGGATGCAGAGGCCTGACCATGTTGTCAGGATGCCTCCCAGGGATGCAGGAGCACTCTCTTCCTGCTCACACGGGAAGGCCAGGAGGGTGGGCAGAGATTAAACCACTAATGATGGTCGAATACCAGTGACCTGCCAGGCTGTTCTAGGTGTTTGAACAGTGCACAACAGACAAACAGCTCCCTGTGGAGGTGAATTCTAGCAGCAGGAGGCAAACATAACACATCTGCAAGTCCGACAGCGGTTATGTAAAAGACTCGTTTGTTATGCTGCTCAAATCCTAACAGCTTCTTTGTGAGTACCTCAGATAGGCAGCCTTGGACACAAGCAGAGAGAGGTAAGGTACAGAGCTCTAATGAACAGGAATATATTGATGCTGAAGCCAGATCCCGGGTCTGTGTGCTTTCAAAGCCATGTACGGCGTGTGTCTTATACAGCCAAAGACAGATCACACTGGTATCTGGGAATGCGGGAACTCAGGAGAGAAGGGGCTGATTCTGCCCACAGGGTCCTTTCTGTCCCATCTGCTGAGCCTCACCGACTCTAGGGTCAGCTCCTTTCTCATTCAGTGGAAGGTTTTTTTATAAGCGGAGAAATCATTGCATTGCATTTTTAAAACAAATTTCCAATGTTTCGAACATTTTTTATTGTGGTAAAATTACCATCAAAATTTACTATTTTGACCATTCTTAAGTGTACTTTCCTGTTGTATGTAAGTGACTTTTTATATTTCAGCCAATCTAGGTCACCTCAGAGGCATCTGCTTCTGATCTTTTGTTATGACCATTCTGGGTTATTATGGGTATGATTTCAGTGTCTTCTTTTGCAAAAACAGAAACAACTCACACTTTACATTGTGGTTGTCACAGGCCTGATGATTTCTATAATTAATTGTGAGTGTGTTAGAAACAGTCTCCCTACCTAAGTGAGCTTCCAAACGGAAGAGACTCTTGCTTTTTGTTTTTAAAATTCTCAAAATAACCACCACTTGTTGACAATAAAAACAAGGTAACTTCTCAGCTCCCTAAACAAAAATACATTTAAAAGTCAATGAAGAGTACAATTGTCCTTTAGGACCAAAAAAGTAAGTAAATATTTGCCTCAGTAGAGCTAAGCTTTTCTCTCTGGGGATCGTTTCCAAATTCCTCTTCACTTGTCAAACTCTTTGTTTATAAATCAATATCAGGTTATTTCTCCTGCTTGAGTCCTCAAGTCTTTCTTCAACCTCTGTCTTCTTCCTGTATTTATTCATTCAACATATTTATTAAACGCTGAGTTGTTGCTGGAGCTACAGCTTGGAGCACGTCAGGCACAGCCCTAATCTTTATGTTGCTCAAATTGCGAGGACTGTGTGACCTTGATCAGGTCAACTCACCTCTCTGAGCCAGTGTCCTCTTCCATAGCAGGCATGGTTGCAAGTCCCAAATTCCCAAGCCACACTCAAGCTTCCCCTGGGAAAACATGGCTGGCAAATAGTGACTGTTCAGCATATTCTAGGACACCATGCACCTGTGCCTCTCCCACACTGATTTCCGTTTGCTTCCGCATCTTGCCTCGCCAGTTGACGGTGTCTTACTGACATGTATGCATACTAACCCAGAGGCGTCAAGTGTACCCAGTCATTCAACAAATAGGTTATAAAACTCCTATTGTGTGCCAGGTATTGGGATGGCTACTGGTGGTAGAGTGGTGAGGACATCAGGCTAGCCCTGTCCTTGGGAGCTCACAGGATGGCAATTGACCAATGGCCATAGGTGATAGGAAGATAGGCACTGACCTTTGGTAGGGCATCAGGGGTGGTTTTCCTGCAGCAGTGACGTCTAAACTCACGGCTTGAGGATGAGTAGGATTTATCTGAGTGGGACTGTAGGGAGAGAGAGGCAATAGGGGGTGGGCATTCTAGCAGAGGTAAGAGTATGGGGGAAGGCCCTGGAATTTGTTCAGAGGCAGAAAAACTCAGGTATCAGGAGCAGGGAGAGGGAGAGGGAGGTGCCACTGGCAAGGCAGGCAGGGCCAGATCTGTTGGCAGGAGGGCCACGCCTGTGCTACAAGTGAGCACAGGGAAGGATGGGCAAGTTGAAGGGTTCCGGGGACTAGAGGCTGCTTGGGGGACAAGGACAGCCCCTACTGTTTCCATCACAGACACTGGCCTAGAGATGACAGATTTTCTGATTTTCAAGAGACGTTACAAATCCGGATTTAATGTCATATTTCATAATTTGTAAATATTGGAAACTGACCTTTAGAAAGCAAAAAACCCGACCGGGCGCAGTGGCTCACGCCTGTAATCCCAGCACTTTGGGAGGCCGAGGCAGGTGGATCACAAGGTCAAGAGATCGAGACCATCCTGGTCAACATGGTGAAACCCTGTTTCTACTAAAAATACAAAAATTAGCTGGGCATGGTGGCACGTGCCTGTATTCCCAGCTACTCGGGAAGCTGAGGCAGGAGAATTGCTTGAACCCAGGAGGCGGAGGTTGCGTTGAGCCGAGATCGCGCCATTGCACTCCAGCCTGGGTAACAAGAGCGAAACTCTGTCTCAAAAAAAAAAAAAAAAAAAAGAAAGCAAAAAACCCTCCCACGTGGGCTAGATCCGGCCTCAGGGCCCCCTTTCACACACCTTGATGGGTAGTGTGTACCTGTGAAGTCTTATTTGTATCCCAAAGCAATGGGACATCATTGAGGACATCATGAGTGCTTCAAGAAGGCTTTTGGGCTGCAGCCTGGAGAAAGGACTGGATCCCAGCCAGGACTGAAGGGGCTGACTGGTCTGGTTTTGAGATGGGTCAGAGTAATGGCAGTGTGGATAGAGAGAGGCGGAAGAGGTTGAGTGAGGCTAGTGGTGATGGGAAGTGGTGTTGCAGGAGGAGGAGTCAAGAACAACTCCCAGGTGTCTGGCACATCAGCCAGATAGAAGGGTGGTGCCGGATGCTAAGACAGGGAGTTGTGAAGGAGCAGGAGCAGGAGCAGGGGACAAGACAATATGTTCACTGACGTGAACTGTGCATATCACAGAGCAACTGGAACGAAGAGCTGATCTGAGGACCTGAATACCTAGATTCCCAAGCTGGGGCACTCTCTCCCAAGGACAACAGGGCTCATGACTCCATCTCAACAACAACAAAAAACCAAAAACCAACAAATAAGTGTTCCCTTTTCTCTGCAGCTCATTAGCATCTGTTGTTTTCTGACTTTTTAACCATAACCCTTCTGACTGGTGTGAGATGGTATATGATTGTGGTTTGGATTGGCATTTCTCTGATGATTAGTGATACTGAGCATTTTTTCATATGTTTGTTGGCCGCCTGTACATCTTCTTTTGAGAAGTGTCTGTTCATGTCCTTTGCCCATTTTTTAATGGGGTTATTTGTTTTTTGCTTGTTCAATTGTTTAAGTTCCTTACAGATTATGGATTTTTGCCCTTTGTCAGATGATACATAGTTTACAAATATTTTGTCCCATTCTGTAGGTTGTCTGTTTACTCTGTTGATATTTCTTGAATTAAAGAGCTCTACAGAACCTCCTCAGTTTAATTAGATTCCACTTGTCAACTTTTGTTTTTGTTGCAATTTTTTGAGGACTTAGTCATAAATTATTTCCCAAGGCCAATGTCCAGAATGATATGTCATAGGTTTTCTTATATATCTTATAGTTTGAGGTCTTACATTTAAATCTTTAATCCATCTTGAGTTAATTTTTGTATATGGTAAAATGTAGGGGTCCAGTTATGTTCTTCTGCATATGGCAAACCAACTATCCCAGAACCGTTTATTGAATAGAAAGTCCTTTCCCCATTGCTTATTTCTGTCAACTTCGTCGAAGATCAGATGGCTGTAGGTGTACTGCTTTACTTCTCTTTCTCCATTCTATTTCCTTTGTCTATGTGTCTGTTTTTATACCAGTACCATGCTGTTTTGGTTACCGTAGATTTATAGCATGGTTTAAGGTCAGGTAATATGATGCCTCTGGCTTTTTTTCTTTTTGCTTAGGATGGCTTTGGCTATTTGGGCTCTTTTTCGGTTCCATACGAATTTTAGAATTTTTTTTTCTAGTTTGGTGGAAAATGACATTGGTAGCTTGATATAAGTAGTGTTGAATAGTATGAATAGTGTAGATTGCTTTGGGCAGTATCACTATTTTAAGATATTGATTCTTCTAACCCATGAACATGGAATGTTTTTCCATTTGTGTCATCTATGACTTCTTTCAGCAATGTTTTATAGTTCTCTTTATATAAATCTTTCACTTTACTTGGTTAGATTATTTCCTAGTTATTTATTTTTTTTTTTTTTTGCATCTATTACAAATGAGATTTCATTCTTGATTTGGCTCTCAGCTTGAACATTATTGGTGTATAGAAATACTACTGATTTTTTTACATTGATTTTGTATCCTGAAACTTTCCTGAAATTCTCTATCAGTTCCAGGAGACATTTGGTGGAGTCTTTAAGTTTTTCTAGATATAGAATTATATCATCAGTGAAGAGAGATAGTTTGACTTCTTTTTCTATTTGAATGTCTT
Organism: Alouatta palliata; assembly: GCA_004027835.1. NCBI lineage: Eukaryota > Metazoa > Chordata > Mammalia > Primates > Atelidae > Alouatta > Alouatta palliata. The sequence goes on along the minus strand of PVKV010012831.1, from coordinate 41,971 downwards.
TTCTTCCTTTCTCTTGTCTGATCGCTCTGGCTAGAACTTTAGTACTATGCTGAATAGGAGTGATGAGAGTGTGCATCCTTGTCTTGTTTCAGTTCTTAAGGGGAATGCTTCCAGCTTTTGCCTGTTCAGTATGATGTTGGCTATGGGTTGTCATAGTTGGGTCTCGTTATTCTGAGGTATGTTTGTTCAATGCTTAGTTTCTTGAGAGTTTTTATCATTAAGGCTTGTTGGATTTTATCAAAAGCTTTTCCTGCATCTATTGTGGTGAATCACCTATATTGATTTGCATTTGCACCTAAATCATTTGGATTGATTTGCATGTCTCAGGAATGAAGCGTACTTAATTATAGTGAATTAACTTTTTGATGTACTGCTGGATTCTGTTTGCTGGTAATTTGTTGAGGATTTTTCATCTATATTCATCAGGGATATTGATCTGTAGTTTTCTGTTTTTATTGTATCTCTGCAGGTTTTGGTATTGGTGTTATGCTGGTTTCATAGAACAAGTTAAGGAGGAGTCCCTTCTCAATTTTTTGGAATAGTTTCAGCAGGATTGGTACCAGCTCTTCTTTGTACATCTGATAGAATTTGGCTGTGAATCAATCTTGTCAGGGCTTTTATTGGTTGGTAGGTTTTTTATTACTACTTCAATTTCAGATCTTGATATTGGTCTGTTCAGAGTTTAAATTTCTTTCTAATTGAATCTTGGGAAATTGTGTGTTTCCAGGAACTTACTCATTTCCTCTAGATTTTCTAGTTTGTGTGCCTAGAAGTGTTCATAATAGTCTCTGGAGATTTTTTATATTTCTGTGAAATCAATTGTAATGTCACCTTTGTCATTTCTGATTGTGCTTATTTGGAGCTTCTCTTTCTTTTTGTTTTTTTAAATCTAGCTAGTGATCTATTAATCTCATTTATATAACAAACTTTTGGTTTTGTTGATTCTTTTTATGGATTTTGAGTCTCAATTTTATTCAGTTCTGCTCTCATTTTATAGCTATTTTTTTTTCTTTTGCTAACTTTGAAGTTAGTTTTATCTTGTTTTTCTAATTCCTCTAGGAGTGGTATTAGATTATTAATATGAGATCTTTCTAACTTTTTGAGGTAAGCATTTAAGTACTCTAAACATTCTTCTTACCCCTGCTTTTGCTGCATCCCAGAGATTTCGGTATGCTACATCTCTGTTTTCAGTTATTTCAAATAATTTTTTGATCTCTGCCTTAATTTCATTGAGAAGCAAACCATTTAATTTCCATGTAATTGTATGGTTTTGAGAGGTCTTCTTGGTATTGATTTCTAATTTTTAGTACACTGTGGTCTGAGAGTATGGTTGGTATGAGTTTAATTTTTTTGATCTATTGAGATTTGCTTTATGGCTGAGCCTGTGGTAGATGAAGGTGGCTTTTAGAATAGGCTGTCAGAAGGCAAGAAAGGGAAATAAATGTAAGAATTAATGCTAGTTCCATGAATTTAATCAAAGATGCATCATAAAATATTGTAGTGGCTGAACATTTATGTGACTCCAAAAGATATTTGCAGTTAGTGTCTAAACCCACGTAGCTACATTTGAGCAACAAGAAGGGTTTGGAGAGAGTGGTTCTCAGGCTACAGCTACCTAAAGTCAATTGTTAAGTTCAAGATTTTGTCTATTCTGCAGGCATTTTCTATTATCTCAAAGTGTTGGGCCAGCATTATTCTGTTAAGAGTTGTTTTGTGGGAAGCCAAAGCGGGTGAATCACGAGGTCAGGAGATTGAGACCATTTGTGGTGAATCACCTATACTGATTTGCATATGTTGAATGGGGTTTCACCCGTTCAACATATGCAAATCAATATAGGTGATTCACCACAAATCTATTGTGGTGAATACAATCACTTATGTATTGTGAATACAATACAATACATAGGTGATTCACCACAAATCTATTGTGGTGAGTACTGAAATACAATAAAATTAGCTGAGCATGGTGGTGTATGCCTGTAGTCCCAGCTACTCAAGAGGCTGAGGCACCAGAATTGCTTGAACACAGGAGGTGGAAGTTGCAGTGAGCTGAGATTGTGCCACTGCACTCCAGCCTAGTGACAGACTGAGGCTCCATCTCACCATCTAAAAAAAAAAGAGAGTTGTTCTGTGGAAATTTAACAAGTAACAGGTACAAGGTTTAAAAGAAAATACGAAATAAAATTAATAGTAATATGATAATCTCAGCTGGTATAGTAGTTGTGATCCATGAACTTAGGTTTAAAGACAACAAATTGAATAAATTAAATTAATTTAATTAATTAAATGACCATGAGGAATTAGGTGAAACTTGTTATAACCTGTGTTTTTTGTTTGTTTGTTTTGTTTTGTTGATTTTATGTATTTGGGTCTTAATTCTTCCAGGGGAATTTATCCAAGTATTACATGTAGTATTAGCAACATCACGGACTCTTTTTGTTTGTGTGTTTAACCCAGCTAGCTGGTTCCAGGAACCCTGCACTTAGAACTCAAAACTGCCACAGGCTATAAGCTTTCCCCACCTGGACAGAAACTGTGGATTTCAGGCCACGCCCCTCCTGGCCCGCCTCGAAGCAGGGATGCCCAGTTTCTGCACCTGTGACTATAGCACCTCCACTTGCCCCTTAGTTCTGGCTGAGAGAGTTCATCCCCACTCAAGATTATGTCGTGAATCACAGTTGGGAGATTCTCTCAACCTGTGACTGCTGCCTGAGTTAGCTGCCTGACTTCTGCAAGGCTCCCTGTGAAGTAGAATTAGGAATGGCTTCCCTCCATCCCTACTGGAGTCTGGTAGTGCACACAAAGCATGTCCAGTGCTGCTCCTTCCCAACACTCCCCACTGCTTAGCTCCAGTGCTGGGTTGGCCTGTATTATCTGGTTGCCCAGTGGGAGTGTGTGTCACAGAGGCAGTCTCTCCCATTGTCACACTCTGGGGATTCACAGTTTTCCACCTGGCTCATGGTATGGGCTGCTGCCACCACTTCTTTTAAAGAGTCTGTGGTTTCTTTCAGTTTTCTGCTTAAAGGCCTGTGTTGTTTCTTGGGAAAAATATTACAGCATCAATCTCTACACACTATTTTGTCTTTCCAAGTATGAGAGGTGATATTGTTTGGCTTTGTCTCCAGTCAGATCTCATCTTGAATTGTAGCTCCCATAATTCCCATGTGTTGTAGGAGGGGCCTGGTGGCAGATAATTGAATTATAGAGGCAAGTTTTTCCCATACTGTTTTCATGATAGTGAATGACTTGTGAGATCTGATGGTTTTATAACGGAGAGTTCTCCTGCACATGCTGTCTCTTGTCTGCCACCATGTAAGACATGCCTTTACCTTGTACCATGATTGTGAAGCCTCCCCAGCCACGCGGAACTGTGAGTCTATTAAACCTCTTTTTTTTTTTTTAAATAAACTACCCAGTCTCTGCTATGTCTTTATCAGCAGCATGAAAACAGACTAGTACAAGAGGCATGCTAATAATGCCTCTCATGTGCCATCTTAGCAAAAAAAAAAAAAAAATTGATCTTCAAGTTATTTGAAACTTGTATTTAAAGGTACTTGTCAAAGTCTTTGTAATCAATCTAACTGCAGATACCTTTAGAGAAAAATTTAAAATAACTGTAAATGACAAAAATTTAAAACAACCATAGTTGAAAATATGATAAAGTTTCCCATAACCAGAAATTTACAAGGAAATTTAGTTATTTTGTGGCATACAATATAATAACCAAAATTACAAATGATAACAGAAGATTTTAAGAGATTTGTACCATTTTTGAATATTTATGTCAATAACATATCCATAAATATAACTGAAAGAAGATCTAATATCACTTAGCATTTGATATTTCCTATATAATTTACCTAATAAGTCTAATTATTTAATATCTCTACAGGATGAGAGAGATGTCCATTTAGGCTTTCTAGGGGCTTGACTTGAAAACCTCAAAGTTAATTTTAGGTCAAAAAGATTTAATTTAGAATTTTGATGCTGGGGAAGTCCATTAAAGATGCCAAAAGGTTTAAAATACCTGATCAAAACAGGATCACAGGGCACTGTGTAATAGTAGTCATTTATTGAATTAAACTGATAATTATAGATCTGAAAAGCAATACAGAAAGTTATATAGAAGTTTAAAAAACTTTAACCCTTAAAGTCTCATTTTTTTAAGTAATAGAAAAATGCAATAAAGGCAACACAGGAAATTATCTTGATAAAATATAAAATATTTGTTTCTTAGGCCAGTCACTAACAAGATAAAAAAAAAACAAACAAAAAACCTCCTTCTGTGTGATTGCTTCTCCTCATGGGAAGTCTGTTTAGAGAACCTGATGAAAAAATACTTAACTGTATTCAGAATATGTATCCAAGGTTATGGCTGTACACGGTGGAACATAAACAAGAAAACTATTACCTTGAGCAGGGGAATTTATGGCTCTTAGTAAAAGCACGGGAAATTCCCTGGTTATGTGGAACAATTTAGACACATTAAGAAAAGCCAAGTGTACAGAATCAAGCTATACTGGAAAAAAATTGCTTTTCTAGGTCTTTAAGACAAACATTTTTAGTGTCAGGCCTAAACAGCTGTTGGAAGGAGAAGAAAAAGTTATAGGAGATAACAAAAAAGTTGAAGGAGAAAGTTAACATCCCAGCCAAGCAAAAAGACGCACCTTCTCAGGGAAGAAAGTGGAGGAACAGAAGGCAGTGCTGTATGAACTGCACATCCCACTGTGAGACACGTTACAAGTTAAACTTCTGAGATGTGACTTTGAGAAACTTCAAGAGGAAAACTCTACGTTGAGAAATAAAGATATTATTTTTAAGAAGACAGCATTTTAAACTAAAAACTAGTTAAATGGAGACTATAAAACAACAACAAAAAAATAAACTACAGTTTAGAAAGTGGCTGAAAATTTTTAGAATTAAAAATGAAGACTTTTTGTAAATTTTACTAAAAGCAGATCACTACTTCAAGTAAACTTTGTTATTTTAACAGAAGGGACGAAGTTTTTAGTTTTGTATTGGTGTAACTTTAGTATCAAAACTCAAACCTTAGAAAGGCTTATAAATCATTCCCTTTTAAATATAGTAAACTTGATCACTTACAAAATTTCTTTTGTAAATGTATCCTTTTCAGACCTTTTACAACTTTCACAGACTTTCATGACATGCTTAAAACTTTTGTTTTGCTCTATACTTTCTTATTTTTAAATAACCAGTCACTTTATTTTAGGAAAAATCATTTACCAGGCAAGATTTTTTAATATAAAATTATTTTCTTAAATGTTTCTTACCAAAAATATATCTTTATACCTATAACTTTCTTTACTTCTCTTTCTCCTATTTACTCGATTCTTCTTTTTATGTTTATATTTTCTGTCTAAACCCATATTTTGAAACAACTTTTAATAACCTTTTAATTTAAACATAATTATTTTAAATGAAATACACATTTTGTCTGTCTTATAATTTTTAAATTAAAAACAGTTCTTTTTGGTACATTTTATATATAGAATTATATATAGTAATCAGAATGTTTAACTCTTATTAATTTTAATTTTTAGTGAAAATCTAGAAAGAAATTTTAAACTGTCACATGCCAGTATTTTATAGATGAAACTATTTTATAGTTTTATAAACATATTTTATCATAACATAATTTTAATGTGTATTAATAGGCCTATTCTAGGAACCCACAATGCGGGTCCCACCTCCCAGCCTCTGCCTCTGCCATTTCTTCCTCCTGACCTCCTTTTTCTGCTTTCCCTGACTGCTGTCATCCTCTAAAACCCAGCGAGTTGAGGCCTCTTGAGAGGGCCTCTCTCCTGCCAGCCACTAGAATCAGCTGTCCCCATTTTAGTCTCCCACAAACAGTACTCCTCTCTCACAGACTTGCTTTGTTCTATGTAGCAGTCAGGTGGTCATCCACCTGTCCATCTTTCCCTAGGACCAAAGTCCAAGTTCTCATTTTGTATCAACATAGAGCCAACCATGGGGTCTGCAGTACTGAGCTGTTCCCCTCAATGTGGAGGGAAGGTACACATTTCCCTTGACCTTGGAATTATGAAGAAGGCCATGATTAGTGAATTTTCTAATGGTTTTGATAGGGTTAGGCTGTGTCCCCACCCTAATCTCACCTTGCATGTAATAATCCCCATGTGTAAAGGGCAGGGCCAGGTGGAGATAATTGAATCACGGGGGCGGTTTTCCCCATGCTGTTCTTGTGGTGGTGAATATGTTTCATGAGATCTGATTTTTTTAGAAGGGGGAGTTCTCCTGCACAGGCTGTCTCTCTTGCCTGCCACCATGCAAGAGGTGACCTTTTTCCTCCTTTGCCTTCTGCCGTGATTGTGAGGCCTCTCCAGCCAATGTGAAACTGAGTCAAGTAAACCTCTTTCCTTTATAAATTACCCAGTCATAGGTATGCCTTTATTAGCAGTGTGAGAACAAACTAATACAGCTTCCTCGCTTCTGAGAACACAGCAGACTTCCTGTTATGCCTACCTGTTATGATGCATATACGATCAGGACACAGGCCACTGAATATTCAGGGTTCTGAGACTTTGGGTGTCACCTTTTCTGGCCTCGAGTTCATTATCATTAACATGAAGGGCTTTGTAAATAAGAGAAAAGTAGCTCTGAGCCTCCCATCTGCTGGAGCTTCTGATGTGATGGCCATTGGTGATGGTGACGCTTGTCCCTGGGCTGGGGGCACTTCAGCCCCTGGGTCAGCTCAGCTGGTGTCTCCATCTGCAAACAGGGAAGGCTGAAGGGAGACAAAGATGAATTTAATAGTTCCGGAAGTCATGTCATCTGGAATTTTAAAGAAAGTCCTTGAAGCTTGTCTCAACTTTGTTGTCCAGTCTTTGAAATAGTCTCAGGGGAAACCATTAGTTCAGCTGCCCTTTCAGTAGGTGCCCTGGAGTGGGAGCTGGGAAAGAGAATTTCCCTAGCCCCCCCGAGGTGACTCTGGAGGTGGGTGGCACAGCTAAGGAGGAGGCCTGGGTCCTTAGCCTTCTGGCCACCAATCCCAGCCCTATTGACTTCCCCATGCAGTGGCCATTCTCTCTTGCAAAGAGACCCTGAGCTCTGCTATTTCTCAGCTGCAGGGCTAGGTGCTGTGAATGTGCTATATGATGCATCTTTGCCACCATTTGGGGTGGAGCATGGCTACATTACACACGAGAAGACGGAGGCTCCGGGAGGCCGAGCATCCTTCCAAGACAGCCAGCTCAGTCCCCCGATCTTCTATTTGCCTGATTGTCTTATACAAGTCTCTCAGCCTCTCTGAACTCCAGTTTCCCTCTTTGGAGAATGGGGGAATGATCCTTCGTCCAGACAGTTGAGGGAAAGATTAAGTGGGAAGAGAAGGAGGATCAAAATTTGCAAAGTATTTACCTTGTGCCAAGCAGTGGGCTTTACCCATAATAATAATACGGCTATCCAATTCTCCCAGCACCATTTATTAAATAGAGAATTCTTTCCCCATTGCTTGTTTTTGTCAGGTTTGTTGAAGATCAGATGGTTGTAGGTGTTCAGTCTTATTTCTGAGTTCTCTAGAAGCTGGAAACTCACAGTGGGAAGCCTTGCCCAGGGCTATATGGCTAGCGATCTTGGAGCATGATTTGAACCTGCTTAGGTGTTAGTAATATGCTATGGTATGGGAGACCACAGCACAGGGCCTAGCACGTAATGGTCCAGATGCCTGTTAGCTTCCTCCTTCCTTTTCTTTCTGTGAGGACTGAATATTCAATTCACCTCTCGTGATCTCTCAGGGTGTGTGTCTACCACCTGGAAGACAGTACTAGATGCTATTCAATGAATGCATAGAAGGCTTTCCCCTGTTTCTGGAGGGGTTGCCCCATGTCAGGACCTGTGCTACGGTCTTCACCAGCATTGTCTCACGTAGTCCCCACACCACACGGGAATCCTATGGGGCGTGGTTACATTTTGCAGATGAGCAAACCAGGTCCCATAGGAGGCTGGAGAACTTGCCTAAGGCCACATACTCGTAGGAGCCAGTGGACCCCAGACCCTTGCTCATAATCGCTGTCTGTCTATAACCAAAGCAGCCTGGACCAGGGCTCACCCCTTACCAAGAGGCAGGGAGCGGGAGGGTGTGGCCCCAGCTGACCTTCCACCTCACCACTTGTCACTTCTGGCACTCTTATTAAATCACTCTGTTTCTAAATGTGCTGAGAGTCTACAGGAAATGCGCTGACAGTCCCTCTTGCTCCTTTTTGTTTTTGCACTGGCTAGTCCCTGTGCCTGGAATGGTGTTTTTTTTTTTTCCTTCCATTTGGCTAATTGTCCCCTAGACCCCAAGGTGGAGGCCACCTTCTCCAGAAAGCTTTCCTTGGCCATCTTTTGCCGCATTCGGTGGTTTCAGTCATAGCTTCCCAAACATCTTCCTTTTTTAAGTTTTATTTTAAGTTCTAGGGTATATGTGCAGGATGTGCAGGTTTGTTACATCCAATCCAAGCCAGGACTCAGACAGTGGACCCCAGACCCTTGCTCATAATCACTGTCTGTCTGTAACCAAAGCAGGCTGGCCCAGGGCTCACCCCTTACCAAGAGCTGCTAGGTAGGGCAGGCAAGCCCCTGCTGCTGCCCTGCACTGCGGGGGCAAGGCTAGGGCTGTCAGGGGCAAGGCTAGGGCTGTCAGGGGCAAGGACGGGGCAGTCAGGGGCTCCGTGTCCAAAATGGGCCTGGGATTGGACGCCCTCTAGTGTCTGCATGAACCCAAGCCTGCCACTTGAACCAATTTGTCTATTTCTGATGTATTTATTCAACAAACATCTATTGAATGCCTAGGCTGTATGCAGCAGTGAACAAAACAGATCTACAAGGATTCCTGCCTTCATTAGCCATGCATTTTAATGAAGGACACATATCAGAGACAAATAAATGTAGAAAGCTGAGTAGTAATGACTCTGGTGAAATAGAACAAGGCAGGAAGTGGGAGGGTGGCCAGTGGGGGAAGGGTTGAGCCCAGCATGAAGCATGGGAGTGACTAGGGCAGATCCCTGGAGAAGGACATCCCCATCCTTCCCCAGCAATGCCTCTGTGGGCAAAATTTGCCTAGCCTGGCTCCTTCCTTCTCTCTGCTGGCCCTGTCATTTCTCCTTTCAAATCTGTATCCCACGTGTACCTCCTCTCCCTCCCCACTGGCTGCCCCTAAATTCAGGTTCTCCACCCCTCTCCTCTGGACCACAACATCCATAATGTGTGCCTCTTATATCCATAAAATTTCAAACAATTCATTCAGCCAATGTTTGTGGAGCATCCACAATGTACCAGACAGTAGAGATGAGTTAGGCAGAGTCCCTGCCTGCAAGGAGCTCACTGCTAGAGGGATGTTTGAGGGAAGAGTGTGGTGGCTGTGGGATAAATGTGGTGCATAGACCAATAGGGAGCCCAGGGGCAGAAGGGTCGCAGGGAGCTAACCCAATGCAATGAGAGAGGGCCATGGAAAGCTTTCTGGAGAAGGTGGCCTCCACCTTGAGGTCTAGGGGACAATTAGCCAAATGGAAGGAAAGAAAAACGCCATTCCAGGCACAGGGACTAGCCAGTGCAAAAACAAAAAAGAACAAGAGGGACTCAGCACATTTCTTGTTGACTCTCAGAACATTTAGAAACTGAGAGTGATTTAATAAGAGTGCCAGAAGTGACAACAAGTGGTGAGGTGGAAGGTCAGCTGGGGCCACACCCACCCGCTCCCTGTCTCTGCACACATCTGTGGTTTCAGTCACACCTGCCCAAACATCTTCCTAAGTTTTATTTTAAGTTCTGGGGTATATGTGCAGGGTGTGCAGGCTTGTTACATGGGTAAACATGTGTCATAGTGGTTTGCGGCACCTATCGACCCATCACTTAAGTATTAAGCCCAGCATATATTAGCCGATTTTCATGATGCTCTCCCTCCTCCTGCCCAGACTCCCTGACAGGCCCCAGTATGTGTTGTTCCCCTCCCTGTGTCCATGTGTTCTCATTGTTCAGCTCCCACTTATGAGTGAGAACATGCAGTGTTTGGTTTTCTGTTCCAGTGTTAGTTTGCTGAGACTAATGGCTTCCAGTTCCATCCATGTCCCTGCAAAGAATATAATTTTGTTCTTTTTTATGGCTGCATAGTATTCCAAAGTGTATATGTACTATATTTCTTTATCCAATTTATCATTGACATTTGGGTTGATTCCAAAGACATTTGGGTTGATTAGCAAAGACATTTGGGTTGATTCCATGTCTTTGCTATTGTGAATAGTGTTGTAATGAACATACACCTGCATGTATCTTTATAATATAATGCTTTATATTCCTTTGGATATATATCCAGTAATGGGATTGCTGGGTCAAATGATATTTCTGGTTCTAGGTCTTTGAGGAATCGCCACAAGTTCTTCCACAATAGTTCAACTAATTTACACTCCCACCCACAGTATAAAAGCATTCTTATCTCTCCACAGCCCCACCAACATCCGTTGTTTCCTGACTTTTTAATAATCGCCATTCTGACTGGTGTGAGATGGCATCTCACTGTGGTTTTGATTTGCATTTCTTTAATGATCAGTGATAATGAGTTTTTTTTCATATGTTTGTTGGCCTCATGAATGTCTTCTTTGAGAAGTGTCTGTTCACGTCCTTTGCCCACTTTTTAATGATTTTTTAAAAATAAATTTGTTTAAGTTCCTTATATACTCTGAATATTAGACCTCTGTCAAATGGATGGATCACAAAAACTTTCTTCCATTCTGTAGACTATCTGTTCACACTGATGATAGTTTGTTGTTGTTGTTGTGCAGAAGCTCTTTAGTTTAATTAGATCTCATTTGTCAATTTTAGCCTTTGTTGCAATTGCTTTTGATGTTTTCCTCATGAAATCCTTCCCCATGCCTATGTCCTGAATGGTATTCCCTAGATCTTCTTCTAGGGCTTTTATAGTTTTGGTTTTACATTTAGTTTTGGGTTTTTCATTTAATCCATCTTGAGTTAATTTTTGTATAAGGTGTAAGGAAGGAGTCCAGTTTCAGTTTTCTGCATATGGCTAACCAGTTCTCCCAGCACCATTTATTAAATAGAGAATCCTTTCCTCATTGCTTGTTTTTGTCAGACTTGTTGAAGATCAGATGGTTGTAGGTATGCAGTCTTATTTCTCAGTTCTCTATTCTGTTCATTGATCTTTGTCTGTTTTTGTGTCAGTACCATGCTGTTTTGGTTACTGTAGCCTTGCAGTATAGTTTGAAGTTGGCCTCCAGTTTTGTTACTTTTGCTTAGGATTGTCTTGGCCATATGCTGCCCACCCATCTTTCTGGCACTGTGCTTTGACTGGGTCACTCCAAGCCTCTTGGCAGGAAGGGGCATAGCATGTTGGAAATTGCTCTGACTTGGAAGTTAAAAAGTTGGATCCTACTCTGCTGCTTTCTAGCTATATGACTTCAACAATTTACTTCAATTCTTTGAAGCTTGGTTTCTGTATCTATAAAATGGGGACAATAATATTAATACACACTGCATGGAGTTAATGCAATGATTAAAAGAGACACTATATGTAAAGGACTTCGCACCGTTTTCTACAAATGGGAGCCACCCAGTCAAACATTGGATCCCGTGTCCATCAAATGAAGACTTAATCCCTCAGTCTGGCCTTCAAGGTTCCCGAATTTGGGTTTAGTCTCCAATTTTAATTCGTTCTATCCTCTAGTATCATTCAGCTGTCCACATTTCCCTTCTGCTGACCATCATCCCATAATCCTTATGCCACTCCCTGGGCCTGGAATCACCTCTCTCATCACCCCTCTCAGTCCATGTCACTCATCCTTCAAGAAAAACCTAATTCAAACAACAACAACAAAAAAGAAATAGCATTTTCACAGCCCTTCTGAAAATGGAAATGAGAAGAGAAGCTGAATGTCACGTGAGCTTTGGCTCCCGACAAAAGCTTTCTCTTCCTCTGTTGAATTCTCACATGCTCTGGGTGCCTTTGATCAAATAGGGGTGCATGGGGAGGGGCCGTGTCTTCTTGCTCCCCTCTGCCTTCACCTTGACTGTAAACACTTAAGGGGTTGGGTCACTCCTGTTCAGATTCCCCTTTCTCCCCTGGCACTGCCCAGCATAGAGTACGCATCACTAATGTTGTCCACCAACTTAGGCATTTGATGGGGACAGTTAGGCAGCATTTTGTATTCACTTACTTGGATAGAGGGTGATATCTGGGGCTGGTGAAAGGGGAGCTTGTTTCCTAGGCAGAAGCGCCTACTTTGCATCTGTGCAGTTTTAGTGAAGCCTGAGTGACTTGGGTAGGCTCGGGGCCCTGGGGAGATGTAAATTCAAATGCTGCACTTTAATAACTGGATGACACAGATGTTGCTTCTGGCAGATTTCAAGTTCTAATATTTGTGACAATAAGGCTCTTCTCACATACAACTTCCTTGACTTGTGGCTTTTCCAAATAATGCCCACTGATAATGATTCCTTTCCATGCTTTGAACACTGGGGGAGAATATAACCCAGTTAGCCCTAGTTCTTGCCCAGAAGGGTGTGGTGTTGAAGTGGGACAATAGTTGGAAATAAATTCTCTTCCTGCCTACTACCAAACTCATCTAGCTGTCGAGTCAGACCCTGAATGTTACTCAGCCCCTCCCCGAAAGCAGAACATTCACATTTCTTAGGCCCAGGCTACAGTGGGGTTGTGCAGCTCAATCACAGCAAATGGAAGCTAAGAGTGTAGACGAGGGATTCACTACCAAAAACAAATCTCAAGGGGGCACTTGAAACTCCAGAAGAATACCCCAAATAAAAAGTACTCATATTTCAACTTCATATTTGTCTTAAATTATTTTAGTCAAAACAATGCATACAAATGATTTTAAAAATGCAATACTACTAAAAGACTTATAGTGACAAACAGAGGTCCATGGTTCTATCCCTCAAGCTCCCTGTCTGTTCTCCAGAGGCACTCTCTTACAACTCTTTTACCTGTTACTTGATAATTCTACTATATTTCAAAATAATTGATAATAGAACTATTTTAAATTTATTCGCTTTAGACATTATCCATTGATGATTGGTGTCCTGTTACAGTGATTGAGGCCTTAGCATTCTTTTTTTTTTTCTTTTTAAGAGAGTCTTGCATATCTCCCAGGCTGGAGTGCAGTGCAGTGGCACAATCTCAGTTCAGCTCACTGCAACCTCTGCCTCTCAGTTTCAGGCGATTCTCCTGCCTTAGCCTCCAGAGTAGCTGGGATTACAGGACCCCACCACCATGCCTGGCTAATTTGTGTATTTTTTTTAGTAGAGATGGAGTTTCACCACATTGGCCAGGCTGATCTTGAACTCCTAACCTCAAGTGATCCACCTGTCTTAGAATTCTTACAGCACCGCCCTTCCCCTCCCCTTCTCTAACCTACCAATATACATATAGTAAAATTTTGTATTGGTTCACTGGTTAACATTTATATTGATAGGACTATGTACCAATTACTTTTCTTTCTCATACAACCTTTTGTTTTTCCTGGAGTTATTAATTCCACTGTTGTTTTTATTTTCTTATTTGCTTACTTTTCTAAGTACCTACAATTGATTTCTTCAAATTCTCCAACATTAAACACCTGATAATAAATTTACAAAATTCTTACGTACACCGTAGATGTTCTCTCAACTTTATTTTTCTACGTCAACCCTCTCGCCTATTGCTTTTATCTAAATGGGCCATTTCTGGACAGGTCCTGGTGCAGAGCAGGCCTTCTGGGATTTTTGTTTCTCTCCTGGGTAGGAACCACTGGTTCCTGGACCTGTGCCCTCCTCTCCTTTATTTTCTTGCTTCGCTAAATCATTTCCTCCATTACTTTCCTAAGAAGAAAACATGCAATGAAGATAAAGCTTTTGAGAACTTCCATGTCTGAAAATGTCTTTATTCTATACTTACACCCAATAGTTATGCTATATATAGAACTCTTGGGTGAATATAATTTTCCTCAGAATTTTGAAGGCATTGCTCCAGTGTCCTGTAGCATCTGACACTGCTGATGAGAAATCTGATACCTTTATTTTTGATCACTTATAAGTGAACTGTTGTTTCTCTGATAACTTTTAGAATCTTATTTATCCCTTGTTTTGAAATGTGTAATTACTTCCATGGGTGTGAATCCTTTTCTTTAATTGTGCAGAATTCTCAGTACTCATTTCCTTTCATTCTAGAAAAATCATTATGTTACTTATTTGATAATTCTCTCCTCATCTTCCATTTTTCTATTCTTGTTCTCTTTCTCTGAAACTCCTTGAAGTCAGATAATAAGCTGCTCTTCTAAGTTTGATTTTAGTATTTTCTGTTCTTTCCTTCATCTCTTCATCATTTGGTTCTTTATGGAAGATCTTCTCAAATTCATCTTTCAACTTGTCTAGTTTTTTATTATTTTATAATATTTTTAATTTCCGAGGGCTTTTTCCCCCTTTGTTCACTTTTCATGGAATCCTGTTCTTGTTTTTTAGATATAATATCTACAACTATATTTTAGAGGGTATTACTGATAGGGTATGTTGTCCCCTACATTTGTTCTGCTGCTACATTTTCTGTCTTTGCTCCAGATTGCTTTATCTTCCTGTTGGTTTCTTTTTGCCTTTCTCCTTCGTGTGAGACACTTTTTCAAAAGTGTGGTTGTCCCATTCATGTTTAAAAAGAAGGTGAGCAAAAGCTGTGGGTGAAGGACAAGGCTTCACTCAAGAGTGATGAGAGTGTGAGCAGCATTGTATTGGGAGGCCCCACAAGTCGGTATGTGAATGCCTTTTCTCTATGGAGGCTTGGATTCTCTTCCAAAGAATGGAAGTTGCCTATTCCGGGAGCACATTCACTGCAGGTGACTGAGGCCTCTGAGATTTATTTTCCTGTTTTCAGCCTCCTGTTTTGCTGCTTTATCTGATATGTCCAAGCCTGGAATGACTATGGTTCCATTGATTGTGAGAATGAACCCCATGTTCTGGTTCCCATCAAGAAGTGGATAAAGGGCATGGGGACTAAATGCCTACCACCCAATCTCTGTTTTCAGTCCCACCCTCACCCTGCCTTTGGTGGGTCCTCCATGCTGAGCCTCTAGGGGTGTGTGCCCCACAGAGGCTCCAATTACCACTTCTTCCACTTTGCTCTTCCGTCTTCTAAAGCTGGGCTAAAAATCTCTTGCTCACTATTACCATTTCTTGCAGCCTCATGTCCTTGTGGTTAATAACTTTGAAATTTCAGTACTGCCATGTTTAAGGAATGGGTAAGATAAATCGGCATGAATAATCTGCATTGTTTATCAGGAAGTTTTAAAAAGCATTTTCAAGGCCCAATACATAGACGGCACCCAGGAAACATCAAATGAATAGATTTTAGATGATCACAATTTGAAATTCTAGACCCAGAAAACACTCCAAGGAAAAGCCTGAGGCATTCATATTATATTCAAATTATAAATGGAAGATTGAGAATGAAATAGCACCCAGACTCTGGTAACAAATCTCTCAATACTTCCAGAGAAGCTGAAGGCAGAGATGGCTGTGCATCAGAATGGCTGATGATACTTTTAAAAAATCTACCTGCTCAAGCCCTACTTCAGACCTTCTGAATAAGAATCACTAGAGAATGTCCAGTGGAGCTCAAAAAGTTAATACCCAAATCTGGAATCTTTGGAAGATGGAGGTATTAGCGGCAGCAAATCCATACAGGTCTGCAGCAACCTCAACTTACCTCCTCAGAAGAAAAATAAATGGACTGAGGGGCATTAAGCAGAGAGAGAGACTGAGGCAAGAGTTAGAGCAGAAGTGAAAGTTTATTAAAAAGCTTTAGAGTGGGAAGGAAAGTAGACTTGGAGAGCACCACGCGAGCGACTTGAGATCAAGTGCACGGTTTGACCTTTGACTTAGACTTTTATGTTATGCTTCCAGGGGGTTGTCTCCTGATTCTTCCCTTGGATTGGGCTGTGTGCTTGCACAGTGGCTGCCAGCACTTAGGTGGGGCCACACTCACAGTGTATTTACTGACCTTCTGCACATACTCACTTGAGACGTTTCTCCCTCACCCGTCAAAATTTCCCAGAGGAAGGTCTTATATCAACCAATTAAACTCTGCCTCTTAGTGCATGTGCTTGACCCCAGTCACCCAACCTCAGATCTTATCAGGAAGCTTCTGATCGCCAGTTTTAGGTGTTTTTCTGTTGGAAGACTGCCTTTCCCAGTAATTACCAGCGGTGACCAATTATTTTAGAGAAACAGTTTAACAATTGCCTGACCAACACCTGATGGCTGTCTGACATTCCTGGTGGAGGATGGTGACCTTTCCTGCCCTGCTCATGTTTGCCTGACTACCTCCTCTAACAGAGGCAGGGGTCAGACACCACCAATTTTACTTTTCAGGGGCCATGGTAGGTCCTGGCTGTGAGTAGGAAGCAGGTCTGGTCTGGTCCTTGCACCCTCTACCCAAGGGAGAATTTGGGTCTGTAGCGTCTGTAGACACCCACTCACCCAGGGCTGCTGCCACACCTGGATCCAGGGAAAGACACAGAATGAGGCCTCACGCCTGCATGTACAGCTCCTCCTGCCAGCCAATGGCCAGTAGAGACCAATGGCTGTCACCCAGTAGCCCCATAAGTAACACCATTGTGACATTAGGGGAGGGCAGAAGGTAGTAGGGCAGGGAAGGCAGTAGTGTGTAGGCAAAGTCCTCTTTATGTAGCCCAGAGCTGCGGGGGGCAAGGGTTCCCCCTTCCTGCCCAATCTGGGCCCAAACAAATATAGTTTCAGACAAGTCTTCCAGTGGGGAGGCCTATGTCTATGACCAGGAGCTTTGCACTGTGTGAAATGGTAACAGTAATAGCCGTTGGGTATTACTAAGAACTGGGCATTTATTGGCTGGGCATATTGGCTCATGCTTATAATCCCAGAACTTTGGGAGGCCAAGGCAGGTGGATCACTTGAGCCCCAGAGTTCGAGACTGGCCTGGGCAACACGGCAAAACCGTGTCTCTACAAAAAAATACAAAAAATTAGCTGGGCACAGTAGTGCACCCTTTCAGTCTCAGCAGCTCAGGAGGTCGAGGTGGGAGAACCACCTGAGCCTGGGAAGTCAAGGCTGCCGTGAACCTTGACTGCACCACTGTACTCCAGCCTGGGTGACAGAGTGAGACCCTGTCTCAAAAAACAAACAAAAAACCCCCAAAACTGGGCATTAGGCTGAGCACTTTACATGTAATCTATTTAATCCCCAGCGACCCTGTCTCAAAAAACAAACAAAAAAACCCCAAAACTGGGCATTAGGCTGAGTATTTTACATGTAATCTATTTAATCCCCAGCACAACCAGTAATTCAGGTTTTTTTTCTATTTTATTGATAAAGAAAGTGAGGCTCATAGAGGTTAAATTTAAATTTCAGGTCCAAAATTACCAAGACCAGCTCAGCCATAGAGACCCCCACCCAGGCAGGGCTGAAGGCATGAAGCAGGAGACCCAGATAGAACAGCAAAGTGGGACTATCTGGGGGCCAACAGGCTTCCGAGCTAAGAGCCTCAAAAGGGCTGACAGCATTCCAGGCTGACGGCTTCGAGCAGACTCTGACCCACATATTTATTCTCTGAATAGGTGATTATTATTGAAAACATGTGTTCTGTGTTTTCTCCTAGAATCAGGATAAACTAGGCAGACAGCTGGCGCCTGCTTACCACTGATCACAGACAAACTAAAAAGTATTCTCCACGAGGGAGCCGCAGGGGCAGGGTCACATATCCCATGCTTAAAGAATTGTTTTAACCCGTGTATGACACACATATACTGTTTTGCTACTTTAGAATGCCCCAAGCAGTTTTCCACTTGGTGGCGGGTGGCTACGTTTTCCTTGCCGCTGTTCTTCGTAAACAATCTATTTAATCATACACTCAGCATTTCTCAGACATTCAGCATTTCTCAGCACAAAATGACAAAGGGAAAAGGCAGTGCAGTGAGGAGTCAAACTCTGATGGGTGTGACACCAGTGCCCACATCTGGGCCCACCTGGCCCTTGGTAGCTCCAGCTCTTTAAGCAACAGCATGTGGCTGAGATTTGAGACAGGCGGATGATCCAGCATGGGACCTCTCATCACTGCCCAGTGATGTTACCTCGGGAGAAGCACTGTCCCTCTCTGGGCTTTGGTTCTCTACCTGTTACCCACAGCCAAGAGGCATAGCATGTTCAGCGGGCATTTGGAAAACAGCACAAGCTAAGCTTGCCCCACTTTGCCAAGTTTCCAGTCAGAAATAACCAAGATGTGACCTGAACCCCCTAAAACCTTTAGACTTTTAGAATCTGAAGAATTAAAGTCACAGAACTGGCAAATCAGAGAAACTTGTATATAGAACCTTAAAATCACAAGTCTGTGATTCTAGGACTTTCACAAAGCATCTTACAACACAGGAATTATAGCTTGTTAAGAGTTACAGGACATTCAGATCACAGAATCTGTGAATAGAAATTCACCATAGCAGAAATTGACCTGACCCCTCTAGAATGCAGAAATCTTCTCCAAAACAGCTCTGACATCGTTATTTCTATTATTTATTAAACACTATATTTGGCCATTCTTGCACAGCTGTAAATAATTACCTAACTCACCCCTGTAATCCCAGCATTCTGGGAGGCTGAGGCAGGCAGATCACTTGAGCCCAGGGGTTTGAGACCAGCCTGGGCAACATGGTGAAATCCCATCTCTACAAAAATTACAGAAAATTAGCTTGACTTGGTGGCACATGCCTGTAGTCCTAGCTACCTGGGAGGGGCCTAGGAGGTTCGGGCTGCCGAGAGCTAAGATTGCACCACTGCACTACAGCCTGGGTGACAAAATGAGACCCTGTCAAAAAAAAAAAAAAAAAAAAAAGACAGACCTGAGACAGGGTAATTTATGAAGAAAGGAGATTTAATTGGCTCACGGTTCTGCAGACTGTAAATGCATGGCACTGGCACCTGCTCAGTTTCTGGGGCGGCCTCCAGGAGCAGGTGCGTCACATGGTGAAAGCAGAAGTAAGGCAGGGGAAGGTGCCACACACTTTTCAACAACCAAATCTTGGGAGAACTCACTCACTGTCATGAGGACAGCACTAAGCCATGAGGCATCCGACCCCATAACCCAAATGCTTCCCACCAAGCCCGACCGCCAACATTGGGGCTTACAATTCAACATGAGATTTGGCAGGGACATACATTCTAATTATATCAAGCTCTTATAAAGCCCCTACTGCATGTGAGGTACTCCTCTGTGGACTAAATTATACAGATGAGCAAACTGAGGAGTAGAGGGGTGAAGTGTTTTATCTATTATCTCACAGTAAGTGGCAGGGCCGGGGTTCAGGACCCAACCTCAGAGGTGGGCCAACTTTAGAGGGCACTCTCTTGGCTTCTGTGGCATTGGGAGTCTTATGAGCTGAGCTGTGGCAGGTGGAAGCCACAGTGCTCCAGCCTCTGCCTTCCAGGCAGTCAGCTTAACCCCACTGCCTTGATAGCTACTCTAATTCTGCAACCTTCATCCAAACATTAAATGAATCTTTTGTATATTTCCTGGCCTTTTCTGACAATTTTACTTTTCAAGCATTTTAAAGATTCCATGTCAAAAACTTTCATACCACCTTTTTCCATTGGGAATAACGAGGGACATTTACAAAATTTGATTTCTTACATCTTTATTAGCTTATTCTTCTAGAAAGAAGTACATTTCTTTTAGACAGAAAGGACAGTTCTCAAAAACTCAAATTCCTAAAGATGATTATTGGTTTTCAAAAAATAAACTTTTCTGATTCCATACTGACATTTTGACATGTATTAGTCAAGCCTCCATGTGTGAAATATGGCAAACATAATTCTTTATTATTTGTACTAATGTATGGGGTACATGTGAAATTTTGTTATATGTGTATGTGTGGTGATTAAGTCAGAACATTTAAGGTATTCATCACCTGAATATAATACATTTTCGTTAACTTTAGTTCCCCTACTCTGCTATTAAACATTGGATTTATTCCTTCAGTGTCTATACCCTTTAGCCCACTTCTCTTTATCTTACCCCACTACCCTTCTCAGTCTCTGTTACCTATCTTTACGCTCTCCACGTCCATATGATCAAATGTTTTAGCTTCCACACATAAGTGAGAGAGAACATGCAATATATCTTTTTGTGCCTGGCTTATCTCGCTTTAGTTAATGCCCCCAGTTCCATCCACATTGGTGTACATGGTAAGATTTCATTCTTTTTAATGGCTGAATAGTATTCCATTATGTATGTGTACCATATTTTCTTTATTCATCCATTGATGGACTCTTAGGTTGATTGTATATCTTTACTATTGTGAATAGTGCTGCAATAAACATGTGAGTACAGGTATCCCTTTGACATATGGATTTCTTTTCCTTTGGGTAGTACCAGAGGTGAGATTGCTGGATTGAATGGTAATTGTATTTTTAGTTTTTGGAGAAATCGCCATACTGTTTTCCTTAGCAGCTATACTAGTTTATGTTCCCACCAACAGCGTATAAGTGTTCCTTTTTCTCTTCATCCTTGCCAGTATTTGTTATTTTTTGTCATTTTTATAATAGCCATTCTGACTGGGGAAAGATGAGACCTCATTGCGGTTTTGATTTCCATTTCTCTAATGTTAGAGACGTTGAGCATTTTCTCATACACTTGTTAGTTGTTTGTATGTCTTCTTTTGAGAAATGTCTATTCATGTCCTTTGCAAACTTTTAAATAGGATTATTATTTGTTTGTTTGTTTTCCTGTTGAATTGTTCAAGTTCCTTGAATATTATGTATATTAGTCCCCTGTTAGATGAATAGCTTGCAAATATTTCCTCCCATTCTACATGTTGTCTCTTCAGTTTATTAATTGTTTATTGTATTATGCAGAAGTTTCTTCATTTTATTTCCTATTCATCTATTTCTGTTTTTGTTGCCTGTGTTTTTGGGTACTTAGTCATAAATTCTTTACCTAGACCAATGTCCAATAGAGTTTACTCTAGGTCTATGTCAGTATTTTTAAAGTTTTAGAACTTACATGTAAGTCTTTAGTCCATTTTGAATTGTTTTTTGTATATGGTGACAGATATGGGGTCCAATTTCATTCTCCTGCATGTGGCTATGCAGTTTTCCCAGTACCATTTATTGAAGAGGGTATCCTTTCCCCAATGTAAGTTATTTCCATTCTGTCAAAGATCGGTTGGCTGTAAATATGTGGACTTATTTCTCGGTTTGCTGTTGTGTTCCATTGATCTATGTGTCTATTTTTTACCAGTGCCATGCCCTTTGGGTTACCACAGCTGGTAATGTATTTTGAAGTTAGGTAGTGTGATACCTCCAGCTTCGTGCTTTTTGCTCAGGATTGCTGTGGCTATTCAGGATGTTTTTTGGTTCCAGTGAATTTTAGGATTGTTTTTTCCATTTTGTTAATAATGACATTGGTCTTTTGATAGAGATTGCATTGAATCTGTAGATTGGTCTGGGCAATATGGTCATTTTAATGGTATTGATTCTTCAATTCATGAGCATGGAATTTTTCCATTTGTTTGTATCATCTTCAGTTTCTTTCAAGAGTGTTTTGCAGTTTTCCTTGCAGAGATCTTTCACCTCCTTGGTTAAATTTATTCCTAAGTATTTTATTTTTTCAGTAGATATTTTAAATGGGATTGCCTTCTTGATTGGTATTTACAAATTTCTGTGTATTGATTTTGTATCCTTCAGCTTTCCTGAATTCATTTATCAAATCTATAAATTTTTTGTTGGAGTCTTTCTGTATATAAAATCATATCATCAGCAAAGAAGGAAAGTTTGATTTTCTCTTTTCCAAACTGAGTGGTTACTCTGCCTAGGACTTCCAGTACTATGTTGAAGAGGTGTGGCGAGAGTCAACGTTTTTGTCTTGTTCTGGTTCTGAGAGGAAAAACTTTCAACTTTTTCCCCATTCAGTATGATGTTGGCTAGGAATTTGTTGCATATGGCCTTGTATTAGCTCATTCTTGTACTGCTATAAAGAAATACCTGAGATTGGGTAATTTATAAAGAAAAGAGGTTTAATTGGTTCATGGTTCCCCAGGCTGTATGGGAAGCATGACAGCTTCTGGGGAGGCCTCAGGGAACTTACAATAATGATGAAAGGTGAAGGGAAAGCCATTTCACATGGCCGGAGCAGGAGGAAGGGGTGGGAGGTGCCACACATTTTTAAACAACCAGATCTCGTGAGAACTCGATCACAATAACAGCATCAAAGGGGAAAATCTGCCCCCACGAAGTCATCTCCCACCAGGCCTCTCCTGCAACACTGGGGACTACAATTCCACATGAGATTTGGGCGGGGACACAAATCCAAACCATGTCACACCTTTATCGATTTGATGTATGCCCCTTCTAGGGACAAACATAATTCTTTGAAAACAAATTAGATTAGTGTAGAGTTTTGCTCTGTGTGGTTTTTTCCTTGATCAGATGTATGTTTTGAGACTCATAAAGGATGTTTCTTTAAAAAAAAAAAAAAGGAAAGAAAAGAAAGAAGACTTAATTTTCTAATCCAAAGTGATTCCAAAAGCAAAACAAATGTCTACCCAACATTTCAGAAGGTGACATTTGAGACAACAGAAATGAGGAAATTGATTCCCTATAAGCCAGACAGGAGTGCTTGTGATTTTTCAAAACTGATTTTGGATTTGTCTACAGTTTGTTAGCATTTCTTGTAAAAGTTGTTGGGGGAGTGAAGCAAGAATCAGTGGAAACTGGTTAACTCTGCTAGCTGTTCTGGGGAAAGTTGTGATAGGAGAGTTGGTGGAATTAGCGGCTTTAGTGAGTTTGACACTAGGGGCGGGCTGGGTGGAGAAGTTTAGTTCTGGGAGTTTAGTCTTTCAAGTTGGCTTGTTTTGTTTCCCTACTACTTTCTCCTAGTAAGCACTGCAAGATCAGAACTGGACCCCAGTGCCTAGAACAATACCTGGCATGTAATATAAGAAAAATCATGCATCTTCATTTTCTCTAATCCCCTTGATCTAAACCCAAGTTCACACTCACTGGGGTCACCAGGAGTCTCCTGCTTTCCCTAAGTGGCTTCCTTGAGTGCTCTCCTCCTCTCTCTTGCTCCCTCTCACCATGTGACATGCCTTCTCCCCTTTCACCTTCTGCCATGAGTAAAAGCTTCCTGAGGCCTCACAAGAAGCTGAGCAGATGCAGATTCCATGCTTGTACAGCCTGCAGAACCATGAGCCAAATAAATCTCTTTTCTTTATAAATTACCCAGTCTCAGGCATTCCTTTATAGTAATGCAATACTGACTAATACACTGAGACAGATGCGTTTTTCAGCACTGCCAGATGCAGTGAGGGGTGGCAGAAGTCTGGAAAACACACACAAGGAAAAGGTGGACAGGTTTCTCAGTCTGGGCACCATCCAGTGGCAAAGGACTATGCGGTGGGAGCACCAGATAGCTGAAGAAAGGAAGGAGGAAGGGCAGGGACTGAGGCAGTCATATGTGGGCACCTGAGAGGGGGTACGCCTGTTCTTCCACTTCCAGACTTGCTGCCTGGGTCTGAGATATGAGTTCCATACACCCAACCCAGACATCCCAGTTACTGGGCTCATGGGCAGCAGATCTGACCTCAGACCCACTCTTGTTAGAATGGGCCACTTAAGTTGGCTTAGGACCACAGCAATGAAGGAAAGAACTAACAATTATTGACCTTCCACCATGTCCCAGACCCATGCTGGGATATCACCTCTATCATCCTCAGAACAATCCTGTAAAATAAGTGATCATTGATTGCTGTTCTAATTTTCTAGCTGAGAAAATTGTGACTTAAGAAAGGATAAGCATTTTGTTCAAGACCTCATATCTAGAAAGTGGAAGAAAGAGAATTTGAACTAGGGTTTAACTTCAAAGTTTATTCCTTTACTGTGACCTTGGGCTCCAGTGACCCCAGCTGTATTGGGCTATGGAGGACACAGATTGACATCCAAGATCACAGTGGCTCCTCTCTGCCACTGAAAATCAAGCCTCACACCTTATATATCTCCAGAATTGAGGTAATTAAAGTGTGTCCTTGTGCTTTTGCAAGCCTTGAAACAAATGATTTGCTTTCCTTTCTTGAATTCTCCTTGGAGGACTCTGACGTGACTGCAGATGAGGGATGGAGGAGGCGGTGAGAGGCAAAGCACGCAGTGCGAATGGTCCAAACAGTGAGACCCGGCAACCAGGAGGACCTAGCCAGAAAACTGCTGCCTGCCAAAGGGATTAATAACGGGCTTCCATTTTAAGGAGAGTAACTTGGAAAAGAATGACAATTAGCTGATTCCCTGAGAAGGAGAGGAAGCTCTGTAAACGTATAGTGAAAAAGTCTGTCTTAGCAAAGTACAGCTAAGCAGCAACACATTTGACCTCCAAGATATGACGGAGAACAAGGCCCAGAGCTGGGCACCACACTGCCTGCCTCTAGCCCCAGCTCTGCTGTTTGTGTGATTGTGAATGAAGTACTTAACTTTCTGGTGCCTCCGTTTCCTCAGCTGTGAAATGAGGATGATAGCAGGGGTGTTGTGAGGATGAAATTGAGTTACTATGTATGAAGGGCTTACCAAATCTGTATATGCATGACAGTGTCCTATGACTATAGGTTGGCTAGGGGATTAGATTTATTGAAGAAAAAAGTCAAACTCTAAAATATTTGAAGAAATTTATTCTGAGCCAAATGTGAGGTCCACAACCTGTGACACAGTCCCAGGAAGTCCTGAGAACATGTGCCTGAGATGACTGATTTTATACATTTTAGGGAGACAGAAGTTACAGGCAAAAACAGAAATCAATACATGTAAGGTTTACCTTGGTTCAGTCTGGAAAGGTGGTGTATCTCAAAGATAAGAAGTGGGGGCTTCTAGGTCATAGATGGATTTAAAGCTTTCCTGATTGGCAGTTGGTTGAAAGAGTTAAGTTTTGCCTAAAGAGTTGAATTCAGGGCCAGGTGTGGTGGCTCACACCTGTAATCTCAGCACTTTGGGAGGCTGAGGCAGGGGGATCACAAGGTCAAGAGCTCAGGACCAGCCTGGCCAAGAACGTGAAACCCTATCTCTACTAAAAATACAAAAATTAGCCAGACATGGTGGCGGATGCCTATAATCCCAGCTACTAGGGAGGCTGAGGCAGAGTATTTCTTGAACCCAGGAGGCAGAGGTTGCAGTGAGCCAAGAGATTGTGTCACTGCACTCCAGCCTGGGTGACAGAGGGAGATGCCCATCTTAAAAAAAAAAAAAAAGTTAAATTCAGCAGAAAGAAACTCTTGAGGTTAAGATAAGGGGGATATGGACGCCAAGATTCTTGTTATGTAGATGAAGCCTCCAGGTGGCAGGCTTCAAGGAGAATGGATGGTAAATGTCTTTTATCCTACCTTAAAAGGTATCAGACTCTTGTTTAATCCTTCCTGAGTCAGGAAAAGATCTGGAAAAGAAAGGGGATTCTCTACAGAATATGGATTTTTCCCCCACAAGACACGGCTTTGCAGAGCCATTTTAAAATATGTCAAAGAAACACATTTTGGGATAAAATACTTTGTTTCAGGACGTGCTATCTGTCCTGTGATGCTATACTAGAGTCAGGTTGAATTTGACAATTTATAGCTACAAAGAGTCTATTTTGTCTTGTTGGTCTTAAGATCTGTTTTAATATTAATGCTGATCAGTCGTGCCTGAATTCCAAAGGAAGGAGGGTAAAATGAGGCATGTCCGACTCCCGCTTTTCATCATAGCCTTAACTAGTTTTGTTTTTTGTTTTTTTTTTTTAGTTTCTTTGAAATCCATTTGGCCAAGAGGAGGGGTCCATTCCATCAGTTAGAGGGCTTAGAATTTTATTTTTGGTTTACAGATTCGTAGGGTGAGCAACTTTAAAAACAGCATGGATTTCTCGCTCTCTAAAATAGAGAATGGAATAAACTTGATTTCACAAATAATTTTGCTGCAAGACTTTCAAACATTCTCTCTACCTCTTCAAACTGTTTTCTTTTCTGTAAAATGGGAATAATCGCTTCTGACCTTACTTTCCCATAAGATTGCTTGAGAACTAAGCAAGGCAGAGGACATCCAAACTCTGAAAAACAGAAAATGTTTTAGGAATAGGGAAGGCCTGGCATGTCTTGAAAGATGACCTATGGCGGGTCTCTATGTGGGTGCTTCTGTCACATTCAATCCTCAGAATCACTTTTTGTGTGGTGAGTGTTGTAGCCTTGGAAGTTCATCTCGTTGTTATTTTCAACAGAGGAAAATGAGAGGGTAATCACGAAAGCCCATGTTCTGGAGATTCCTGTTATTGTTAGTGTTGAAATGGAATCAGACCATGAATGCACACCAGAAATAGTAATTCCAGAACAACACATTTGCTGCAATGAATTGAGCCATCTTACTAGCTGGCTTGTACTCTGTGGGGTCAGGTGTGGAAAGGGTGACATTGACCCTCACGGCAGTAAGTAAGGTTGGTAAGGCAAACACAACCACCCGCATGCACCCCACCCCCGAATTCAGTAAAGCTGTGGCCAGCAGGGTCCTTCCCAGGGAGTGGTTGTTGGGAGGGATGGTAAGGTCAGAGGAGCTCCATGAACACTTGCTGACTGGTGCTATTTCCCTGTGAGGCCTCACTCCTAAGCAAGCAGGAAGCAGTCAAACATTTAACAAAGCAACCCTTCTGAATGAGAGTGCAGGCTTCATGATCTAGATGTTTTTGTAATAGCAGGAGCTATTGGCGTTGAGCTTGAGTGATCACTGATGAGTTCTCTATAGGACCTGCCATAGAGGAGTGTGACAGGTTCAGCCTGATAGAATCTGCATGTAAATTCCCTATTCAGCTAGCAGCTGCCACCATGAGGGAAGGGAAGGCGGCAAGCGGCGTTGCTTTGCTCCGAGAACTGCAGATCTGAGGAACAATGTCAAGGAAAGAGCCCCATGCAGGGATCAGAAGAGCCAGGCTCTTGTTCTGCTGAACCCCCTAATTTCTCATGTGCCTTTGCCTGAGTTAGCCGACCTTTGCCGGTCTCCATTTTCTCTTCTACGGACTGGAAATTATAATAATACTTTGTGAGACAATGTCATTTATAATACTATAAAACATCAGCCCTCTCATAGGACAACATATAGGAAACTTTTGGCATTTTTTAAAAGTATTTTAAGAGCAGGAGTGTCTGTTGTTTCAGGGGTTTCAGTCTCTAGCTGGAGAATCTCTCATCTGTGCTGTCATTCATCCTCCCTAAAAGGCATTTGGTAAACAGGCATTTATTAAACACCTGCCTTGTACCTGGCACTGGGCAGATACACAAAGGAACAAGGCAGCAGATGGCCTTTCAGGAGCTCAGTCTGTAGGGAAATACAACCATAAAAAGCACATTGCTATGCAGAGTAACAAGTGCTTTAATGGAAATTGGTACCAGATAAAGAAGTCATCCGTGGAAGGGAATGCTATGATGCAAAGGATGAGTACACAGACATGCTGTAGGAAGGGATTCTTGCTAAGCTGGTCTAGCAGCGTCCTTTGCCAAAGCCAGATTTTACAGGGAAGTACGCAGATGGGCCTAGGATAATTTCAATTGACTAACTAATGTTTGGCCAAATAAACAATTTTTTTCAGATGTGTGGTATGTGGGTGGACATGAAGATTTAGAATCGTGGGCCCATAGACGTGTCTTAGGTTTAGTTCTCCAGACAGAGACCCTGAGATGGAGATGTGGGCGAGAAGCTGATTGGAGAATGAGCTCAGACCAATGCCTGCAGTGGAGAGAAGGGAGCAGGATTCAGCAGAGGGAAAAGGGGAGCAGCCCGTAGTCACAACAGAGGTCTCACTTGAGCCCATGGGGAGCTCTGGAGCTTGGATGGCGTGTCAGAGTTCGATCATTTCGACGTGGAGGAACAGACCTTTATGCCCCACGTCAGTCAGCCATTGGAGGCAGTTTGATCTTGGGGAGGCCTGGATAGCCTTGGTGGAGGAAACATTCTTCAAGGGCAGTTCGAGGGGACAGGCCCAGCTGTGGTCCACATCCAGCAATGCTCCCAGCAGCTATAAGACAAGCCTGTCAGTTCTGGGCCACGCACCACCATCCACTGCAGGTGACGCAGGTGTGGGGAAGCCCTAGGACGGTGGCCGTCAAATAGCTGTATGTTAGAGTCACCTGGAGAGCCTGAATAACCCCAGCACCTAAGCCGCACCCCCAGACCAATTTACCCCAAATCTCTGAGTGTAGAGAATGAGTGTCAATAGTTTATAAAACTCCCCAAGTGATTCCAGTGGGCAAGCCAAATTCAAGAATCACTGCCCCGGGCGGCAGGCGGGGTGTGCGAGACGAGTGAAAGGAGGGCTTGTCTCAAAACCCCGAGAAGCTGGAAGAGAACCAGGGAGAGTGTCATAGAAGGAAAAGTGTGGAGGATTTTAGAAAGAAGTAAGTGACCACCTCCAGCAAAAACCTACATGCCTCAGTGAGAGGGGCAACCAGCTGTTCTAAAATGTACTCAGAATTTGTATTAATCAGGTATGGTAAGGTAATGGACATGGATGCAACTGTGTTTGAAAGAATAATTTATTACTCACAGTTCCCTAGAGGAGGGGACATGCCACGCCATGCAGGGCCATGTGGGGAGGCACTGGGGTCAGTCAGGAGGCAGGAGGAGGGAGGGGACAGCCTACACCAGAGCCTTTATTGTGGGCCCATGGCAGGAGTGAGTGAGCAGGGAAGGCAGGCTTGGGATCATGTTTCCAGGCTCTGGGCTACACGGCTGTTCCCTAGTTGTCTGGTACCTGGCTCTGCAGTGACCTGGAAGAGGGAAAATGTTGGCTCAGAGAGTGAGAGTTTGATAAAGGAAGTGATTGGAGTATAGGCTTTGGATTGGTGGGTTTGCATATAAAAGGTGTGCTCTCAGGCAAGTTGTTCACTAGCTCTAGGAATTATTAATAGCTAGGGAACTGCTATTAATGACTGCTCTGGGAAAGTCAGTCTCTCTAAAATCAGAAAGATCGTACAATATGAAAGTGTAATGAAATACAGGAAACATAAAACATGGTAAATATTAATACACTAACCTCATGACCACCTAGGTTGGGGGTCAGAGTGGGCTGGATTTAGCCTCAGCTCACCCCCTTATCAGGGAGGTGAGTGCTGGGTGCACCTTTCACAAATATACAGAGTATCCTTGACCCTGGATGCTTTGGGCTGCAGCGGAGAGACAGAAAGAGATGTAACCCTTGCAGCAGAGATGCAGAAATAGCACCTGTACACACACAGGCTAGGAGAACTGCAGGGGCGAGTGGGTGGTCCCAAGGTTGGGACACTCCAGAACCCTCAGAAAGTGCTCATGAGGAGACAATATCAGTTTTACATATCCATTGGCCCAGAAACCCAAGGTAGAACCTCACACACTTGGTCCCTATAGCGATCAGACCTTGGCTAGTGAGGCTGGGGAAAAGGCATAGGAAGGAGAAGAGAAAGAGAGAAGTCAGTCATCTACCTCCCACTCCAGCTCTTTCCACTGTAGGCTTCCAGCCTAAAGCAGGCTTGGAGGAAGGCAGACAGGAGATGGAAGATGTGTCATTCAATCTATTCAATTGGGTTGATTTTGATTATTATTTTGTACTGGCCATTCTGGTGTCTAAATTGAAATTGTAATTCTAGGATAGGACCCTGCTCAGTCTGAGCAGAAAAGAGCTGAGCCCCTAGAATGGGGCAGGGAAATAAAACCCCAGGGATTAAATTTTAGAGGAACAAGGAGACAAAGATCAAGGTTGTATTAGATGACGTTCTGGACTGTGCTTATGTAACACAAAGTTACATTTGTAACACACTTAGCAGGGAGCTGGGCATGTGGAGAACACTTGATCAGTGTCAGCCATTGTTAGAATAAAAGCCTAGAATAACAGCCTAAATATGATGAAATACAAAGAAGAGCATTTCATTTAATCCCCCAAATTGCCCTGTAAGGTAGGTCTTGCTCTTCCCCTTTCCAATCCAGCAGCATGGAGCAATGGCCACCTCTGGAGCCCTTTTGCTGTCAGTGGCATAAGCGGCCCAGCCAGCATCCAACCTCCCCTGCCCATCCCGCTCCACTTGGTTGGGGGCCATGGGCATTTGGGACGTCCTTTATAAGAACCTGACTTGGAGTAAGAGCAATGATTTCAATTCTACGTAAACATTTTTTGCTGATTCATCATAGTCCAGGAAGATGTTACTTATGGACTAAAGCAGTCTATAGCTTATGGGAAGTATGACCACAGTTCTATTTAAAAAATGGAAACCTTGCAGATTAAAGAACAAGATAATAGCGTTATTGCAAGGCCCATGCACCTGACTTGATTGGGAGTTAAAAATCGCCTCAGCCGACAACACCGTCCTTTTCCCTCCTCCTGAGTGAAATAGCAGATGCAAACTCTCGGCCCGTGTTTTCCTAGGTAGACACTTTAGGGTTTTACCAAACCCAGCAGGCTGAACTGACACCACAGAGACTCATCTTTGAGGTTGTCATTTGGTGGCACCTCATGGTCTTGTATCAGGCGACTAATATGCAGTTTTTTAAAACACGCCTTCCTTTTGAACAGCCCCTGGAAAAGACACTCAGAGGCCACTCTCTGCAAATGGCAAGGGCTGTTTGTGAAAGAGACCAGTGTGTAGGAAAGCCCTTTCTCATGCTCGTTTGTTCCTTCAATAGACACGTATCGATCCACTACCATGTGCTGGCAGGTCTCTGCCTCCAGGCCACGCATAACTAATGTAAAATGCTGAGGCCTCAGCTCTGTGTTGGGACCGAGTGCCCAGGAGCTCTGTGAAGAGCCACTGAGGGTCTGAGGCTTCACTGACCCTTCCCCTGGGTCTGGTGGCCTTGTGGCTTCTCTGTGGTCAGTAGGCATGCCTTATCAGGCCTCCTGGATCTGAATTCAGACTCTGGGATCTCAGACTTTGTGGCCAGTCATGCCTCTGTGACCAAGTTGTGACCTCAATGAACCATTGAACCTCTCTGTGCTGCAGTTAATATTTCTGTAGAGGGGAGATAGTAACAGGCTGTCTGTCCGCGAGTTGCTGTGAGGATGAGAGGAGATGAACTATGCAATGTACTTGGTCATAAAAACCAATCTTTCCTGTTGAACACCTACAGTGTGTGCAGCCCTGCGCTCTGCACTCCAGACATCCGGTCACGGACTTCATCCTCCCAACAGCAATCCTCCCTAGGAATATGTGTTGTCTTTGTCCCCATTTTACAGATGAGAACAGTGAGGCATGGGCATTCAGTAACTTGCCCACAGCTACAGTGAGTGGGGATAGAGGTAGAATCCAAATCCAGAGAGCTTGCAAGAGAGCTGTGCCCAAAACCACTCACTAGGTTGCCCTGACCCAGGCTGCAAGCCCCTACTCAGTAAGGGTTGCTAGTGGCAATTTCATCTTTACCACCGCCATTGGGAGAGAAGACATGCGTGTTCATTGTCAGAAACTCTTCCATAAAGCACAGGGCACAGCAGAGTCTTTATTGTGGCCCCATGGCAGGAATGAGTGAGCAGGGAGGTAGGCTTACTCATTGAGATGACGTATGGGTAGGTCATCCTAGTTATTTTTATTATTTGGGTAGGCCACATATATAATATGAGTGGAAACCCTTCATTTAACACACACCTATCCACACACCGAATCGCGCTTTTCTTGGCAAAAGGTAAGGGGAATAATCTCTCCTAACTACAATACCTCTCCCTGCAGCCAACTAATATTTCCAGGAAAACTCTGAACACTTGCTGGAAAAAGCCAGGTTTACAGATTCTGCTGCTGGCTAAGCTCAGTTTACCCTCTGGAGTAAACTCTTATCTGAGCTCCACTCTGGACACTCCTGACCCACACCTTTTCCACAGTTCACCCCAGGGATGTGTACAGAGTGGCCACTGCAATTTTCCTTCCCTAGTTCAGAAATGTTGGCATCCCAAGCTGGGGGCGGCCCACCCTGAGGTTTAAAGAATCCACCTTTTCTCCAGAGGTAGAAATAAGACCACACTCACCCATGTGATCTCCCTTAAGAAAGAGTCCCATGTCCTTGTATTTAAGACATCAGAGATCAAAGGCTGTACCATGAACTTGATAACAGCCTTTCAGGAATAAGTCATGCAATGTTAAACGTACCCACTGACTGTAATATTTTAAAAACACTGAATTGTAGATTCAAAGAAATAGAGAGTGTCCATCTCAGTTAGTACATAGACCCCTCAAAGGCTCCCATTGTCCTCAAGCCAAGTCCAAGAGCCATGGAAAGGCAGCAAAGCCACCCATGACCTGACCTCTGCCCAAGGCTCCAGCCTCAGCTCCCACATCTGCAGCATCCCCTGACCTTGCATTCCCACTACAGTTGTTCCCCAGTGAGCCTGGGCGGATCATGCCTCTGTGTGGTTGTACATGCTGTTCTGGGGGTGCCCTTCCATCCAGTGGCAGCTCCAAAACACCATCCCTGGGAAGTGCCCCCTCTGTGATGATGCTGTGGGAAAAGATTGGGCTCGATTTCCAGCTGCGTGGCTCCTGGCTGGGAGGCCTCAGCTCAGGAATCCCTCGCCACATCTTTAACGTGTAGCAGCAGTGCTGGCTCTGTGTGGGGCTGGTGGCTGTGCCGTGGAAGGAGACAGCCGTGGGAAGGGCTCACACCACACCTGGCATGTGTTAGGAGCTTCATGGGGCTGTTTCCCTTGTGTTTTCTCAGATTCTGTTTTTGCCCTTACTGAGACAGCAGCCAAACCCCGAGATAAAACAGATTAACAACAATATCACAGACAGGCGTAGTGGGAATTCCACTTCTATGTCTGTTAGGTTTTTCTTTTTCCTTCCTGGTCTTTCTTTTTAATCAAGCTATGATATACATGCCATAAAATTCATCCTTTTAAAGTATACAGCTCAGTGGGTTTTGGTATCTTCACAGAGTCTGGCCACCATCAGCCTTCTCTAATTCTGGGATATTTGCATCACCCTAGAATGCAACCCCCCACCTGGGAGCAGTCACTCCCCACCCCCTTGTCTCCAGCCCTCCCAGCCTTCCCGGAGCCCTAGCCTACCTCTCCAGGCCTAGTGAGAGCTACCCTGAAACTGGAAAGCTGACATTGGCCTTGCCAGTTCCTCAAAAGGCGATGGAAGGGCTATGCTGACTGATGGAACCAGAGGAGTTTTGTGAATAAAAATTGTTGTTAAGTACAGAAAAGGGAATCAAATCTAAGGCACCCCTTAGGTGGAGATGAGGACTGGACCAGCTGCTGGCCATGTGCTCACTCTGGGCCTTGGGGCCCTACTACTCTGGAGAGGTAGAGTCAAGCAGCCCCTATGGCCTTGGCCAACCTGAGCTACCTGCTTTTCAGAGCCACTACCCGAGTCACCGTCTCACAGGGGACTCTGAAGAGTCTCTGGACTCACACATGGAAAATGCTGTATACATGGGACTGGTGCCCAACCTGGCTCAGTTCCTTCCCTCAGCCTTTGCTCCTGGGGAATCACACTGGGCAGGAAGACCTTCTGCAGGGTTGAAACCACCTGGCCCAGTTGCCGAGTCCCCTCAACAACGACCAAAGGCCACTGCACTCAGCAGCATCTCCTTCTCCTGCAGGAGAGTACCTGGCCGTACCTGGTTGGAGTGATTGCAGTCCCTGCCATAATCCAGCTGCTAAGCCTGCCCTTTCTCCCTGACAGCCCATGCTGTTGGAGAAGCACAACGAGGTGAGCGCTGTGAAAGGTAAGGGCCCTTTCCTTTCCACCACAGCTCCAGCCCCTGCACAGGCCAGCCCTGCAAGGCATGCTGGGACCTGAGCTGATGGGCACAGGAAGGGGTGTCATTGTTCCTCTTTCTCTTTGCGGGCACTGGGCTGGGTGTTGTAGGGTACCTTCTCATTTCATCTTCCCAACAGCCTTGCTGGGGGGACAGAGAGGGGTCACAGTCACCCAGGGAGTCACCCAGGGAGTCTGGAAAAGCTAGAACAGACAAGATTAGATGCAGGTCCCCTCACTTCTGTGCAGTGTCTCCCCACTGCCGCCTCTCTGGTTATTTCCAACCACAGAAATGAACCCATCTCAAATTTCTGAGTGACTTAGGTGTATGGCGGCCCTCCTTCCACTCCTTCTCCCTTCACTGACTTCCTTTGTCTTAACATTTACGTGCCGGGAAAGGAAAACATGGCAGCATGATTGAACACCAGATCCCACCAGGCACTGACTGGCCTGAGTGCTTCTGCACAATGACCCATAGGACCTTGCCAGCAGCCCTTCGAGGGAGTAAGGTGTATATATTCACTTTACAGGAGAGAAAAATAAGGCTTGCAAAGGGGCTTGGAAGTCATCTCAGGCTTTCTTTAAATGCCCTAAATGGGGGGATACTAAGTCAGATTCAAAACCTGGGTTTCAGAGTCAGAGACATGTCTCTACAGAGCCCTGAACAGGTAAAATTATGTTGCCTAGAGATAGACAATGCAGAATGAACAATCACATTCTCATTCTTTTAGTTTTATAAATCGAGAGGCAGTTGACAGCACCATGGTTAATGAGGCATGTGAAGGTTACCAACACTACCTTCATATCCAGCTCTGCTGTCTGACCTTGAGCAATTATTCTTTTTAACCTTTCTGAGCCACAGAACCCTCATCTGTAAAAAGGAAATGACACAAACTTCCCTAGTGGGACCGTTGTGAGTGTTGAATTAGATGGCGCATATAAGGTTCGTAGTATTATCTGCTATCATTATTACTGAGAACTCTGCATTTTAGTTCTAATCTAAATTTCACCTATGTCCATATCCAGGAAAAACCTTGAGAATTGTATATGCAATTTGTGCAACATCTTTTGAAATTCACCCTACCTATTTTCTGAATTAACAAATAGCATAATGAAATAGTAACAATTGCCTATATTTGTCTAGCAGTTTATGGATCAGATTCATTTTCTCATTTATAATATTTCTCTGAAGCGAAGTCAGAGAATGTAATTGTTATTACCTTCATTTTGCAGATGAAGACACTGAGGCTTACAGGGATGAAGTCCGTTTCCCAAAGCAGTGGGTTTTGGCTGATAGAGATTTACAGAGGCTTTTGAAAACATGATGGAAATGATAGTGTTTTCTTCAATGCAGTGACCATATACACAAAATTCTGCCTGAGGCTTGGTGGCCCTGGGACTTGAGCCCTCTTTTCTCCAGAGGACCCTGCTTAATAACTCTCACCCCCTGTCTGAAGTCCATTAGTAACCAAAGTATTGGAACCCAAGGAAGATTTTCCTCTGTGTACCCCTTGTTTACAGAGAGACACCAGGAAAGGGAAGTAGTGGGTATTGTATCAGGTGACTTCCCAGGGGGCCAGTGAGGAGAAAAACCAACTAAAAGTTGTGTCCAGATGGTTGTCAGATGGCAGAGGCTCTGGAGTAAAAAGAAGGGGACTAAGAGAGAGAACCAAGGGGATCTGATTCCAGAAAGTACCAGGGCTGTGCATTATTGGAATAGGGCGATCCCTCCAGCTCTGTCTCCACTGACCTGGGAGGGTACCCTGCACCCCATCTGGCTCTACTCGAG
Source organism: Alouatta palliata (assembly GCA_004027835.1). Classification (NCBI taxonomy): domain Eukaryota; kingdom Metazoa; phylum Chordata; class Mammalia; order Primates; family Atelidae; genus Alouatta; species Alouatta palliata. The sequence goes on along the minus strand of PVKV010012831.1, from coordinate 6,439 downwards.
AAAAACTCTTGAGAAATGCTTCAATTAAGTACAGCTGGAATGAATAGTGCATGTCAATGCCAGACATTGAAGATGGTTTTAAAGTTTTATTTCATAGCACAGTAGGGAGTGAGGGAGAAGTGCAGTTACAAAACATTATAAATATTACATGTTCACTTTATAAAAAGAACAAAGATGTTGGCTTTAAGTTGAAATAGATTATTGAAATTTTCATCTGTACTTATAAAAGTGCTAATTTTACTCCAGACATTCAGAAAGCAATGGATATTTACCATGTTGGGCATTCTGCCAGGTGATGGGGTAAGACAGGGGTGTGAGATGATGTCCCTGCCCCTCAGGAGCGAGGGAGGGTGATGGTCTAGTTAAGGGAGATGGACAGAAACACCCACTAATGACTCATTGGTTTTGGAAACTATTTCATTCTAAGCACTTCACATACGTTAGATCATTAAATCATCGCCACAACCATAGAAAGTAGGTCACATTTTTATTTCTATTTTAAGACTAAAAAAAACCAAAACAAGAAAACCGAGGATGGGATAACTTGGCCAAGGACATAAAGCGAACCAGTGACAGCACTGAAATTTGAGTTCTGACAATCTGGCTCTGGAACTTATGAATGTAAACAAAATCTGCTTTATTACCTAGCACCATGCTTGGCACTGTGGGAGATACCCCTTCTGCAGCCTGTTGATAGTTTGGGGAAAAGGGGCCCTGTATCAGTCAACTATTACCATAATACTGCTGTGTAACAAAACACCCAAAATACATTGGCTTAAGATAATAGCATTCCTTAGTTCACAAACCTACAGGTCAACTGTGTTGCTCTGTTAATCTTGGTAGGGCTTGACCTTAAATCCTTTTTGTGGCCAGTTGAAGTTCACCCACCTGCCTGGTTGTCAGCTGGCTGACCTAGGTTTGCTCGAGGTCTGTTAGACATATCTCATCCCCAGCTGGCCAGCAGGGCACATTCTCATGGTGATCAGAGAGGAAATAGAAAACACAAGCAGTTTCTCTAAGCTTGAAATCTCCTAAAATCCTATTGGCCAAATTAAGTCACATAGCTAAGCCCAAAGTCAGAGTAAAAGGGGGCTTCAGAATTTTAGGACAGAGGACATAAATGTAGGGAGGCCACAAACTGGGGCCATCAACACAATCACTTTAGACAAGAGGCCCCTTTTGGGATGTTCCTATCCTCACTCCATCGCCACCCCCAGTTCACAGTGACAGGGAGTAAGTCCTAGGCCCTGGGTCTTATTTCTTTATGCCACCCATGTCAGTTTAGGAAAGCCCCACCTGCTAGTGCCTAAAAATGAGGGAACCCCCAAACTTCTACTGTGAGAAAGGGAAATTTATTTAATTGAGTAAAAATGAAATATTACTATAGGGAATGTAAAAAGATGGACAATAGTTCAGAAATTAGGGTCAGGGAAGTTGGACTGATGGCTGTAAGGGGCAGACACTGCATCCAAAGCAGTGTAAGCAAAACGGAAACTTTTGACTCACGTTGCTCGTGATCTGAGGGCACCAGTAATGAGCACTCTTCCTCTTTCCAGCCAAAGTTGAAACCAATCAAGAGATGCATACACAAGTGGAGGAGGAGGGATAAAAGTATCACTTTTGGTGTGAAAAAAGACTACTAGGAGATTTGGCATTAGGTCTGATGGCCAAGAGAGCCTCATAAGGTTGTACTCCAGAACGGAACTTGCCACCTAATCATGGCTCTCTGACAGGGCCCATCCCTGAAAGGCTTAGAACATGGAACAGAGAGTGTGCTCTTTTAGCTAGATAGGTCCCAAAAAGAAAGAGAGGAACTAAGCTGTACAGGCCATTTCTGTGCCCCAGCTTAAGCAATTAGTTAAGTTCCCTCTCATCTCCAGGAGAGGAGCGAATGAGGTGAAGAATGACATACTAATGCCCTTCCATGAAGAAAGCAGTATCCAGAGCTGATAATAAATATTCTTCCTAATCATAACCAGTGAAAGGGCTGGGTTTCCTTCAGGTATGGTGAAATCCAGGAGCTAAATCCAAGGCATTAAGGTACTGCCTCTCTCTCAAGAAACCTTGGCATTCTTAGTATTTCACTGGCTTCATTCTTAGACAGGCTTTCTCTACTTGATATAAAGACAGCCCTGAGCAGCTCCAACTTGGTAAGACTATCTCAGAAGGAGACACATTCTCTTTCACACAACATACATTTCAGTCTCTGAAGAAACTAATTCTAATTGGTCCTTCCTGGGCCACAGCCATCCTTGAACCAATCACAGCAGTGGGAGTTAGAATTCCCTGATTGGCAAGTTACCATCCATTTTGGTGATTGGGAGATGGAGGGTTGTGACGTTTGGTTGACATATCTACTGAGATTATTGGGAGCACAGGAGGATAGCTTCAAGAAAAAGATGCAGCAAGAGGAAAAAAGTACGAGATGCCCATCACCATGCAAAAATGACCCTTATCCCATCTGGATGCACCTTCCCTGGTAGTGCTATATCCCCTGTCGCCCACGGTCTGTGTTGGTCTTTGCTGTCAGAACTCCAATCGGGGATAGACTTGGAGGAGAGCTCAGACCACAGCCTCCAGATAAGCAATTCAGAGCAGTCTTGACGCGTCTCCTTTTTTGTTGCTTTGTGTGTTGGAAGGAGTGTGTTTTTGTGGGATGTAGTAATTGGGAGCCGATTATTGGCTGGAACCCTGGCCTAAATAGAAAAGGAAGATTATCTGTTATTGGCCACTGCTGGAATGTCCATTGGCATTATGATTGGAGGAAGTTGGCTTCTTTTTTTTTTTTTTTTTTTTGGTAAAGAAAGGTATGTGTATCATGATCAAGTCCTACCCCTTATAATAGAAAACTCAAAATAATAGTGTCCTAAACAAAATACACGTTTGTCTCTGTCATACATTTTTTAAAATGCTCAAAAGTAGGTCATCTAGGGCTGTTATGGTTCTTCATGGTATCAGAGACCTGGCTCTATTCATCTTTGACTGCCATCCTCAGAAGGTCATTTCATGGCCCAAAGCAGCTGCCATCATGACTGCATTCCAGCCAGAAGGAGGAGGGTGAGAGGAAGGGATTGTTTTCCCCTTCTACTCTAAGAATTCTCTTGGAAGGTTCACACACTTTTGCTCCTGTCTGCTTCATCAGAAGGGAGTCCCATAGACTCTCCTGACTGCCAAGAGACTGGGAAATGTAGTTCTTCAGTGCACCATTGCTACAAGAGTCAGGGTCTGCTCCTGAGGAGAAGGGGAGCATGAATGATGAAACTTGCTACCAGCAGCCTCTGCCACAAGCAAGCAAGCAGTCAGTAGAAGGACCTATAGCAGGGACTGGTGGAACTGAGGCATTTTGGGTGGGTGCCTTGGAAGCTGACAACTTGTGGCACAGTTTAAACAGCCATTTAAAGCTGATTTAGAAGTGGGGCTGAGTGGGCACATGAGGACTGCTCGCCATTAGCTGTGATGCTGCGCCCACACCCACTGAGCTAAGCAAGAGCCCCAAAGTGCATGCCACCTGCCTTCCTTTGTCAATCCTGAGCACCCCGTGGCAGTTTTACTTCCACCCCATAGAGACTGTCAGCCACCTTCTGGTAAAGCAGCTTTCTGCATTTCATGCCATTTCTTTTCTTTTTCTTTTTCTTTTTCTTTTTTTTTTCTGAGACAGGGTCTTGCTTCCTTGCTCAGGCTGGAGTGCAATGTCTCAAAACTGCAACCTCCACCTTCCAGGTTCAAGAGATTCTCCTGCCTCAGCCTCCCGAGTAGCTGGGAATTATAGGCACCTGCCACCAGGCTCGGGTAATTTTTGCACAACAAAGTTTTGCCATGTTGGCCAAGCTGGTCTTGAACTCCTGACCTCAAGTGATCTGCCCGCCTTGGCCTCCCAAAGTGCTGGAATTACAGGTGTGAGCTACCGTGCCTGACCTCATGCCATTTCTGAGGACACCGTAGTGCCTTAGGGAATGGCACTGTGCAGCTTCTCTGTGGAGGCACCGGCCACAGCCTCAGTGGGCTGAGCTGGATTAAATGGCTGCCCCAGAGCCCAGAGCTGGCCTCAGACCTTCAGACACAAGGACATATATCAGCAAGTCACAAGTGGGTCCCACCAGTAGCCCTAATGAAGATAGCTGACTTCCTTTTCTCCTTTGTGCTAGAAGCTAAAGTGCGTTGCCTTGGTTCTATAGGGTCTGGTTTTATTAAGGTAAAAAGGAAGTATACTCAAGTTAACTCATGCAAGAGGTGACCTGAAAACACAAGCTTTTTCCCAGACCACTGCAACACTTTGCACTAAAAAAAAAGCATCAATTCCTTGGGGTGACCAGATCTGAAGTCCAGGTTGTCAGACCTGCAGGTAAACACCCAGAAGAGGCATAACTGGCAGGCTCAAGTCTCTGCTTTTAAGGATTCACCATGATATGTGAGCATGCCCTGATTTTCCTGCTGTCCCTCTCATGGCCCAAGATGGCTGCCATCATGCCTGCCTCCAGCCTGTGCAAGTCTCATCTGAACAGTAGAAGACTCAGGGGGCAAATAATCAATTCATTAACAAGCCATTGAGGGGAAGACGGAGCAGGCTTATTTGGGGTGATAGATTCAGAACCAAATAGGAGAAGCCACAGTGACACAGATTTTGATTCGCCATAAGAAAGGAGATGTAAGAATGTAATGGGCTGTTTATGGAGGTGAGAGTTTTCATTTCAGGAGGTGTTTGAGGCCTGGGCAGGAATGGGAAGAGCCACTGGAAACAGAGCCAGAAGGTCACACCCAGTCACACCCCTGCTCTCCTGTCTACTAACCTTCTGTGGGCTTCGGTTTCCTAATAGAAAAAAAAGGGAATACTCATAACTAGAGAAAGTTCAAATTAAACTGGTATGCGTGGGAGAAGGGCTTCATAAACTGTAAAGGGGTGTGCACGTGAAGAGAGGATTGTCTGCTTCCGCGCTTTGCATTTCTGCATCACCTTGCATTAGAAGGAAGAGATTCTATGGCTAAAATGAGTTTGACATTTTTTTGCTCTGGGAATAGAAAACTTTTTTAATTCTGGGGGGCAGCTGGGAATCACTCATAACTTCAGCTTTTAAAAGTCAGCTGTTGTCAGTTATCTGGAGCATTACTTGTTCATCACGTTGACATGCGGGCAATCACAGAGATCCATCTGCTAGGCCAATTTTACCCACCCCCTCCCTTTCCTGACCATCTTCGTATCCTAAGAATGTTTTCTTATTACTGTTTTCATTTTGTCTCGTATGGTTGGTGGAATAATGGTCCCCATGTCCAGTACTCACATCCATGTCTCAAGCCCCAGAACCCATGAACATGTTGCCTTCCATGGCAAAAGGGGCTTTGCGGGTGTGATTTCCTTAAGAATGATAGTTATGTTTATAAATGAATTTGCTGAGTATCACCCCCTCCACTAGAATGAAAAGCTCTATGCCGGGAGGGACTTTTCCTGTTTTTGAAACCCCAGCACCTAGAGCAGTGCCTGGCATACAGTAGGCATTTACTTACTAAATTATTGTTGCATGAATGAAGAAAACCAAAGTATACCAAAGTCTGTACTCAGCTCCCTGTAGCACACTGCTGCTTCAAGTTCTGTGGTACGTACTCAGAGGTGTTTATAGCAATCAGATGGAGACTTACTTGCTCTGGGAACCTGAAGCAATTTCACCCAGAGGAGAAGCAGGCATAGAGAAAGAAAGAGAGAGAGTGCCATTTTTACAAGGGAAATATTTCAGATCATTGCTTTGGGCCTGCTGTGATGTTTCTGTGTTGATAGTTTCTACCACTGTTCTGGGGAGGTCTTCCTCGTGATAGAGATTTTTCAAGTGGCAAGATATATGTGTGTGTATACATACATCTATATATATATATATAGATGTATGTATACACACACATACACACATACAAACACACACACACACACACACACACACACATGTAGTCATCCTCATTTCAGGTCTCCCTGCAGTCACTCTCCATGTGGCAGGGAAGGTTATCCAGGCAAGGATATTTAAAGGTGTTCTGGGAGGGAAAGAACCAGACTGTGAAATGTTTACAAAGTGTTCAGTAAAGATGCAGACTCTTCATGTTTGCAGAGGCTTCAGTCCAAAGCACTTTTAGCCAAACGTGGAGACCAACAATGAAGTATAGGAACCTTTCTACACAGTCAAATCCTGAGTACTAGGAACCGAGGTTAGGGCTCACAGAGAGCTGTCTTTCTTTTGGTATATAATGCATGCTCAATAAATGTGTGTTGAAGGAAGGAACAAACCGATGAAGCCTCCTTAAAACACAGGTGGTCACGCCAGTTAGAATGGCGATCATTAAAAAATCTGGAGACAACAGATGCTGGAGGGGATGTGGAGAAATAGGAACACTCTTACACTGTTGGTGGGAGTGTAAATTAGTTCAACCATTGTGGAAGACAGTGTGGCGATTCCTCAAGGAC